>JAMXBD010003130.1:0-137912 GCA_024138025.1 Combretum micranthum | reverse complement strand
TACGATTAAGACCGTTTCAGCTTACCGGACAACTATAAACTATAAAATCATTTAAGGTACAACGATAACCAACAAATGCTAATGCTCCATCCCCATCGTGTATGAATGAGTTCAATTTCATCTTCAATTCCGATATCAATTATACTTCTTTTAAGTGATCAGTCCAATATCGCAAACAATCAAATCTAATTCATCTATACAAGCAATAGTTAATTACTCGGCTTCGATATTCTTACATTCCATTCTCATATCAACAACAAGCATACATAGTTCTCATTCGTCCCCATCATGTATATCCATTTTATCTTTACCAAATTATCTAGTGCAACTATTATTACAATCACATACAATAAATGAAATCGAAGTCAATACTCACTCGACCATTGGATCACCGGTCTCTTAGTATAAGTAATCCGGTTGTAGGGAATCGTCAATATCGGGGTCACCTAAAAAGGAAGAATACCCTAATAAGTATTTCATCACTTAACTAGTCAAAGCTATCTCATACAAACTATCAAATTCGTAATTCTTGTCCTAAGCGGGAATTCCAACTTAAAACGGCCAAAACTTAGTCATTTTAACTCGGAATCTCGCAAATTATATATCGATTTCTATCTACTTCGAAGATCTATCTATTTCTAATATATTTTAAGTTTTGAAAACCTTAGGTCTAGGAACAGAGGGATCAGATCTGTTCAGTAACAGTTTCCAATTCCAAAAAATAGTTTTGTAAATGTTTTAATGTTCCTACTAATAAATTAGCTATACATGCAATATGAGTGATTCCTAACACGAATGACATGAGATGAGCTTAATATATAATGAAAAAGGAAAAAAAAAAAAAAAAATCTAGTTTTTAACTTTGATCATTTCCATTTGTTTTGGATTTGTTACTTAAGAAAATATAATTATTTTTGTTAAAATTGAGTCTTCATTATATATATTACTTATGACCTTCATTTCTACATAAAAATTTCCATTTTACACTTTGTAAACATGTTTTCAAGTAGGGTTGATTCCAAAATCCGAATTTGGTAAAAATTGGTTTTTGAGTGATTCCTTTAAGTAAAAATCATTTGATATTTAGAAAATTAGGGCTCAATCATACATAACCACTAAGGACTTCATTCTTACACAAAAATTTGCATTTTACACTTTGCAAATATGTTTTCCAATATGATTTACTCAAAAATCCGAATTTTAGAAAATCCACTTTTTGAATGATTCCTTTGGGAAAAACTTGTTTAATGCATTAAAAATTAAGACCTTATGGTACCTATTACTTAAGGACTCCACTCATTACATAAAACTTTCATTTTGAGCTTGGATAATAGGTGTTCTTATGGCCTTCATTCAAAATTACGAATTTCATAAATTGATTACTAACTCAAAATTTTCCATCTTGATTCTACTTTTGTTTTACACATTACTCATATCCAACTCATTTCAACTTGTAAAAATCACCACTTAATGATACCTATTACCTATACCCTTCATTTTTCACATAAAACATGAGTTTTTGAGTTGATATGTGGGTTTTCAAAATTAGTCTTGGTTGGGATCCGAATTTACAAAATTCATTTTTGGTCATATCTTTTGATAAAATCTATCTATACTTATGAAAATCCATTCCTTACATATCCTATCCTAAGAGCCTTTCATTTCTTAAATAAAAACTTCATTTTTGAGTTGAAAAACATGTTTTTAAAATATGCCTTGGCCAAAATCCGAAAATAGAATTTTTATTTTGAAAATAACTTTTGAAAATCACTTTTGATTCTTGTAAAAAGAAGTCTTGATGATATATGTATATTAAGCCTTCATTATCTTAAGTAAAAATTACATTTTGACACTTGGAAAGTGGTTTTATAGAGTCTTGCCAAAATACGAATTTCACAATTTTGTTTGAGTTCAAAACTAAGATCTATACTTAATATGAACATAAACATAAAACAATTGCATGGTAGTAAGCTATAAACTCCTAGATCTAAACTTTACTCATCAAAATCCTTCATTTATGTTATCTATACCCTAAGCCCTTCATTTTAAATGAAAAATACACATTTTGAAGTTGAAAAACAACTTTTCTAAATATGATTCCATTTTCATCCGAATTTTCAAAAATTATTTTGGTTGAAAATAAAATAGATCTTGAGTTTCCTACAACTTTCCTACCATCATCATGCTATTACAAGTTGCTCATGAACATAAAACAAAGTCTAATGCATGTATGAACCTAAAAACAACTAGATCTAGTTATACATGCATGAATCACTACAATAGTTATGTGAGTGGTGAACATATGCATAAATCATAAGGAATAACAAAAATAATAACTTCAATAACAAGATCTAAGGCATAAACAAAAATCAAAGCTACAAAAAGTTAGATCTATAAAATATAACAACTTTAAACAAGAAAATAATTATGATACAAGATAATAATAATGGAGAAGAGGAGTGTTTCATTTTTGGCATCATCATCCTAAGCTTTTAAGCTTATGGAAGGTCATTTGATGCATGAAACCTTCATTACACTTTACCTATATCACCTATGGAGGCTTTGAGATGATGATTTGCTTAAAAATCTTCAAGAAATATGGTTGGAAGCTAACAAAAGATGTGGGGCAGCTTGGTTCTTGAAGAAACAAGAACAAGAAGAAGAAGAAAAGAGAGGAAAAGAGAGAGAAAAGGTTAAGGAATGAAAAAGGAAAAATGAGTAAATGAAAGAGAGAGAGAAAATGAGTGTATTAAATGAGAAAAAAATAAAACAAGGGCAGCCACAAAGGGAACATGCTGCACGTGAATATGGGAGAGAGAGAGGGAGAAATTTTGTTGAAATTTGACTTAAATTTGAATTGTGTAATAAATGTGTAATGTAGCTTTCTTAAGGAGTAGAATATAATTAATTTAGTCAAAATGGAGTAAATAAAGGACAATGGAGCCATAAAGAAGGGAAAAATCTACCATGAAGTGTGGGATAGAGTGTAGAAAGATTGAAGTGAAAAGGAAGTGATATGTGTAAGGTGTACTTGAAGGTATGGGTAAAGGTACTTTTTTTAATAAAATAAAATAAAATTAGAAAATTCATTCCAAATATTTGTAGCAGATTTTTATAATTAAAATTAAATAATTATTTGAATTATTTTAGTATTTTAACAAATATATTACGATATCAAAAACGCGAATATGGGCTATAAATGATATTTTTATAACCCAAAAAATTCTAAAAAATTATTTTATGAAAATATAAATATTTTTAAATTATTAAATTATTTTATTTTATTTTTAGTCGGGTCTTAAACAGAATCTGATCCCGTAAAAGCCCGAACTAACTAAATTTTAGAAAAAAAAATTTTCTATAATATATAAAATATTTATCTAAAAATATAAGACTTTATAAGAATAATAAAATTGTGTAATGAAATAAAAATGAATAGTGCAAAAGACTAATCAATTACCGGTAGTAATGAAAATATGATAAAAAGGTTATAACTGTAACTTTTATAACGAAAAATTATATAACTGATATATTTAGAAATCTTATGAAATTACGAGTCTAACGGTACTATTGGCATATTTTTATATCTCGAGCCCCAGGACACGCTTTTCGAAGTCTGTATCCGAACGGGAAATAGGTCAAAAATTTACCAATTGATATTTTTAAACAAACTTATATTACTATGAGCTATTCTATATATTTAAACTACATCTCGGCCTCTAGGGTTAGGGGCGCTAGATTATCGGACTTAAACTATTGTATATCACTTAGGGTTACCGGGTGATTTTCCGGTTTAGATCTTTGCTAATTTGGAAATGATATTTTATGCTCATTTCACATATTTAATTTGAGAAATTTATTTTACATTTCATTTTTGGAAGTATTTAATATCTTTTAACGTTTTCGAAATTCTTGAATTGGGTTTCATTTCCGAAAGTCAATCGTTATTTACTTTTTAATAATTTGTTTTTGGGGTCTCTATTACCCGACTTTATAAGTCGGAGTTAAATATGGGATTTTTTTTGTACGTCGTGGTTCTGAATTTGAAGACTATTGAGTTCTTATTTTATATTTAAATATTTTCATTTTCTCAAGATTAAGAAGTTTCTGAATTCGTTCGTGTTTTTGGACTAGTCAAAGTTCGGTTTTAATTTGGAGTGATTTTTAGGGTTTATTTTCAAAGTTCATCTTGAAATTATTTATTGAAATTTTCCAGGGCTTACAATAATTGAAGATTTTTGTGTTTGATTTTCGTTGTTGATTGATGAGTTGTAGAGATTCATGTTAGTGTTGTTGTTGTCAATATTGGGTTTGGTGAATTTGGATTAATATTCCTGAGATTGAAAAGGTACGACCAATCTATGTTTGTTGTATTTACTTGCAAGATTATTCTTGTTGGCTGTAGAAATAGACACATAATGAACATAATTCTATTCGAATTAATAATTGTCTGCTGGGTTGTGATTGGCTATGATCAGTAAAGACATGGCAGATAGTGATACTGGTGTGGCACCTTGATGATCTTAGTGTGAGGGTATCCCTAGTGGACTCGTGCTTTGATATGATTCTGGTAGATTTAAGTGATTCGGATTCGGGATGTTTGGGGAGTACCCACTCATCCATATATGTATATTATTACCTTATTTTCACAGAGTTAGTTGATTTTTTATAAGGGTCTGAGTAACTCCAAGCTCGGGACTAGTGTACGTAGTCCTGGACTATGTTGATTTGCCGGCTATAAAAAGATAATAAATTGACTGCCTGCATTAGATAAGTTGCATTTAATATTTACCTATTGATTGTGCATATGCATTTGTTTGTTATGGATTGGATTTATCATACTGGGTTTCGCAATTCACTCTTTTAAAATTTTAGGTATAGGTGATGAAGATGTAGTTTTTGATGTTTCTGGATATGATTTGCTCTTTGATCATGGGGATGGCGTTAGTAGACTTGACTACTCAGCTAAGATTAGACTTGCTGATTATGAGAGCTTGAGAAAGAAGGGTTTAGACTTATTGAAGGCTTAGAGTTTATGTTCAAGTTCTATGTCTTGTAAATTTTATAGATTTAATGTTGTATGAAGGTTTAAGTTGTATTTGGAGGATTTTTTGTAAGTAGTATGTTTAGTTTTAGTTGTTGTGTTGGCCTGCAGTTATGCCAACTTGGATGTATGTATGAATTAGGAGTTTTATGGAGTATATGTTTCCAAGTTATAAGGTTTTGTATCCATTATGATACCATATGTGTGTTTACAAGCAATTATTGAATATTTGTGGATTTAAACCTTAGCGTGTTCTATTTAAGAGAGGACATGTGGCGGGTTGTAATGTCAATAGGTTAGGGTGTTACAGAAATATATAAAGTAACGAACCTTCACTTTATAAAGTGTCTCTTACATTCCTGTCAAAATAAAACCATATTCAAAAACGATATTTAAGTGTGATTGCACAATTTTTTGGTGAGGTAAGCAAGCGTAAGACTTAAAAGTAAAGAGAAACATAATAGTGTTCATAAGTACTTAAGTTCCACATGAGGAAACACTAACTCTTTTAGTCACAAGACATAAGTTAATGAAAGATAAAGATCCAAAAGTCAAAGCTTCCTTAAGAACCTTTTTTAGATACAACCTCACCTATTCACATTGCATCTATCTAGAAGCAAGTCAGCCCTCCAAAAGTTCAAGTGTAAGGTAGTAGTCCTTAAACATGTTAAATTTCCTAAAGGATAAAGACCTGACCAACAAAATAACTATTGTTGAAACCGTAAGTAATGATATACCCAACAATAGACGAGAGTGATTGTGATACTTGCAAATTAGTGGTGTTGATTATGAAACCATATGAAGATAATACTAAGTTGGTTGCCCCATAAATTGTAGTGAACCAAAGGAAAGACAAGATTGAGAGAACCAACTCAAAGAGCATGGTCACTTATTGGTCAAACGAAGAGATACAAGAAAGTTACATGTCAGGGACATGGCTTTAGGAATCATCAATCTAGTCATGTTGACATGATGTTTTATATTGGAATGAGAACACTAGGAACTCATAGTTATAAGGCTATTACCATACTTATCTGTATAAATAAGTAGGTAGTAAAGATTATGTAGATCTTTATGGGCCTTTAATCAAGATGATTCTAAGTCCTAATCCTTAAAAAGCTATATAATGGTTTTCACAACTATATGAAGGGCACTTTTTGCTCTTGCAATATTCCTAAAGTGTTAACAATCAAGAATGCGTTATAGTGTAAAGTAACGTTTTCTACTATAGTCCTCCTTAGAAATAAAAATAGTGAACATAATTGATGTTGAAATGAAATTCTAAGAAACCCTGCTAAGAATTCTAAACCATAAACTAAGTTCAATAGTAAAGGATTGACATATGTGTTGTCCCCATTAGAATAATATTAACTCTTAAAACCTATGGACACCTAGGATACTAATAAGTAACACACAAAGTGGCATGGTCAAGAAAAGTAAGCCGATGATGGGTATAGAGCACGAGGATGTGACATAGTAGTTAACCTTCTAAATCAAGACTCCTTATTATGCCCTTAGAATTCTTGAAGTACCTATAAATGAATAGTCACAAGTGAGTATAATCGATTCAATAGTGTATAAGAGGGATAAATCACTAAGATTGTCTATCGATCTTAAAGTGCTAGACAAAGAAAGTATAATAAGTCTTGGTTGGTTTTTTTAAAATTAATAATTATGTTAAATAATTAAAAATCAAAAACCAAAAAAGTTAATAGAAAAAAAGGTTAACCATTAAGGCAGTTAACCGTTAATATGGACGAGCTTTGGATCAAGATATTAAAAATCGATCATTATAGTTTGGTTCAAAAAATAGGACCATAGACTGGTTAATTGAATTGTGAACGCCACTAGTACTTGCACCACCCTGGCTCACCACTTATCCATAAAGGTACCCTAAACCTCCTTAGAGGTGCTTCAAAGATATAGCTCTCTACTTGTCCGGTCACTCTTCTCAGATGATTACTACCACCATCTTAGGTCTAGGTTAGCTACCACCAACAGTCTCCACTCTCTTATTCCTCTCTCCTTAGGAGTGATATGTGCATTGAGAAGATTTTTGCCCCCTTCTGATTCTAGTATGACCATTGCCTATAAATAGCACCTAAGGCCACAAGGAAATGGTAACATGACTTTTCTCATTCTTTCCTTCTCCATTTAGCATATCCTCTTGGTTGTTGTTTATGTTGTGTTGTTAATAAAAAGTGATTTGTGAAATTCAAAGCTCAAATTCCACTGATCATCGATCGAGTTTTTCAAAGTTTATATATATTTTCTAAATCAACAACTACAGTCTCACAGGGCAAGCGCACCCATCAATTATAGCAATAGTAAATGATTTAGGTTGATCCCAAGGAAATGATTGGCATCTAGTATACTTTCAATCCCATTAATTGTAAGCCAAAGAAAAAATTTAGAAGGTCATAAAGAAAGATAAATTAAACTAGGTTAGAAATATTAACAAGCGTTTAATGGGAAAAATAAGAAATAAGTCTGTAACTTCTTGAAAAAGATAGCTCAGGGTTACTTCACCAATTCCTTATCACACTGATTTCTTAAGGACAATAACTTCTTAAAAGCTGTTTGAATTGTGTGTTTATACCGTCGGATTCTCTAAATTAAACTAAAGCTTCTCTCGAAGTCAGTAGTTCTAAATCTAAGTAAAAACCAGTAATATGAAGTTTTAAGTAGATCCGCATAAAGAATAGGAATCCATTGTTTTAAAAAGACAACTCAATGAAATTTTGAAAGAAATGACAAAAAGCCTTCACCCATACCTCGGCAAGAGGTGGTTAGGCTTGACTCCATTAGCAACCATAGATCTATTCAATTAAATGATCTCTCGATCTATTCAATTAAAATCAATCGTGGATCTAAAAGAATGCACCATTCCTTTAAAAACCACAAATTAATTTCGAGTTACTAATTACAAACACCCAATCAAATTTACTTGAAAGTGCATTTGAAATCAGATTGAATCAGGAATTGGATTCGCAATCCTTAAGTTGTAGGAGTTTATTTCTCCATGGATTTATCAAAACAAGCACAATTAAGAAGAAATAAAAACAAGCTCAAAAGATGAATCAATTAATTGCTCAGAAATTCATAGAAAATTACAAACAATTGGTTAAATTGATTTTACCCAGAAAACAAAGGAAATTTTCAAGTAAAAAGAAATATAAATTCTTTTACCACAAAAATCCTTCAGAAATCTATTCTACGTTAATACTAATTGACACTGTTGGTACATACTTTACAATGTACGCTTATACGTTTATTTATAGACTACTTGTCACGCCCTAGAGGGTACCCTAAACGTGGCAGTCCGCCACATACAATACTAAAGCTAATGGATGACAACCATAGTCATTCAGGAGCTTCGATTATCATATGCAAGGCGTGCTTCCAAGATAGTAGGAGACTCATAGGGGTGTTACGTTTAAATAGATAGCAAAACAAGTATGAACTTAAGTAGATAATCATAAGATCTTCATTTCATCATAAATTCGTACATCATCATAGGGGCATTCCCCCGTCTTAAAGTCTTTGATCAACAATACTAATATCAAAATAAACATATCTACTACATAAGTCTACTATAGAGATTTTTCCTAGAAGTCTATGTTCAAAACTAAAACTACATAAACTTCCTCCAAAAACTCCTAGTAGCTTACACTCGTACCTGGCATACGGGGCTCCTCGGGGCCAACCATAGGTAATCATACTGTAATAGAAAACTATAAGGGTATAAGCATGACTAGCTTAGTGAGATAATTCCAACTATAAGACATTTCCGAAAATCAACCAAGTATTTAATCAAAGCATATGAAAATGCACCAATCATATGAACAAGCAAGATACACATGATCAACCGGAAATCAAGTGTAGCATGGATTTAACGCCCTCCATGACAAGGGTTGGGAGGTTACAGGCCCATACGACCATCATTATCTGCAGATTTACCGGCTCCTGCTTGCCCTGTAGACTTTCCGGCTCCTACTAGCCACCATGTAGACTTACCGGCTCCTACCAGCCACCACTACCCTTTCCTCGTTTCCCCACACGAAGAAAAGTAGTGAACAAATGCGACTTATGTATATGATATGCATGAATAAATTTCAATTAAACATTTAACCATATAAGTTGAATTTCATATTAAAGGCGATCATCCATAATTTCATCATCTCAATACACAAGTCACACTTTATTTAACATATCGTCTTTCGATATACTTAACTTTCATTCAACAATTATTTCATGACAATTGTTCATTTATCTTTTCCTAATTTTCTAGTGCTACTAATTACAAGCACAATCAAGGAAATGAACTTAGGAAAAGAATTAACTCACTCCATATCGGTGGATCTAATCAAAGTAGTCCTCCGGATAGATGATCTCGGGTCCCTTCACCTAAACAAGATGAAATACCCAAAGTGAGTCTTTCATAAGACTTCTATTCTTGAAGTTTCTAATCTTTTCTTAAAATCGCGGTAAAAATCGTATAAAGGGGAAATTCCAACTTAAAATGGCCATAACTTGCTCATTTTAACTCGGAATTTCGCGTATAATATACCGTTTTCTACCTACTCGAAAAGATCTACGCATTCCTAAGCTTATTTTCATAAAACTAGGTCGTTTGGGTTCCGAAAAGATAGCGACCAGATTTACCACGAATTTACAAAGACTTGCTTCCCTTATTGAAAACAAAGCTCATTTGAAAAGATAAATATTTCAAGTATTTTATAAGCTTTTGAAAGGTATATACATATATGTAATGACTCATGACAAATGTATGAAGTAAATGAAGTTGTCTCAACTTATAAAAAGTAAGGTTTTAAAAGACTTGAACTTGAGATTCTTATTAGAATACTCATTTTACTTTTGGAAGGATTCTTGAGTTATTTGAGATGAATATTTCTAAAATTAATCTTCTTGTAGTTACTTTAAATCCTTAAGGAGTAGTTTTATTTTCTAAACAACTTTCAAAATGATACTTTTGTTGCTTTATAATGATTTCAAAAGAATTTCTAATTCTTGATGAAAGATAAGCTTTTCATGAAATCTTTTGTTTATTTGAGAAAAATCTTTTCCAAGCATGTTCTTGAGTTTCTAAGAAATCTATTTCCTACATTTATTTAAAATGAACCTTTAGTTTAAGAAGACACTTCTTTATTAAATTTTTGTTGAGACAAAAACATTATGTTCATGCATGAATATGAATCATAAACTATGAAAATATGAAAAGAACATAATAACTTAAAAGAATAAACATATAAAATAAATCAAGTATTGGGACCTTAGCTTCATCAAGGTACCCCGGGACTAAGAAAAGACTAGTCCCGAAAAGAAAAGAAAATGTTTTGACTTGATGAGGACAAGTCTAAGACTAGAATGACTAGTCTTAAAATCAACTTGAAATTAAATAAATTGCATTGAAGTAAATAAATTGCATGAAAGGTAAATTAATTGCAAGACTATGAGCTTATATGCTCTAAATATATATAGCTATATAGATATGTTAGATAGTAATGAAAAAAAGAAACATAAATGAACATAAAGAAATTGTGATTATGAACAAAAACAAAGTATGAACCTATTGTTGCTTTCTTAACCTTCATGGTTTTAGAAAACACACATTAAGTTCATACTAAGTAGATGAACATGAAGACTTCTTGAAGAATTTTTACCTAAAGGAGATGAGCTAAAGAGAACTTCTTGGAGAGAAATTCTTGAGAGATTTTGAGAGAGTAACTTTAGTATAGAAGTGGTGTGAAAGAAGTGAAGGTATGAGGGGGTATTTATAGGAAAATGTGGGAGATAATTTGTGTTAATTAAATAAATAAAAATAAAACAATTTGATGCATGGAGGGAGTGTGGCCGGCGCCATTTGAGTGTATTGGGAGGGGAGAAATTTTTTTTTTATTTTGTTAATTAAAAGTAAGAAATGAAAAATGTGAAGTTGTATTGGAAATGAAAATGTGTAAAAAATAGATGTATGGCTTGTAAGAATAGGTTGTAATAAAAAGTAGAGATAGATGAATAGTGTAGAATAGTAGAAAATAGTGTAATGTAAAAGTAGACATGACAATTTAATGCCGGTAGTAAGAAAATACGCGTATAAAAGCGATATCTGATATTTCTAGTTATCGAAAAATTACGAAATTAATATTTTTGGAAATCTTATATTTTTACGAGTCTAACGGTATATTCGGAATAATTTTCCTACTCCGGGCTTCCGGACATGTTTTTCAAGAACTATGTCCGATCGGGTTCAAAGGACACTCGAAATTCTTCAATCTGATATTTTTACGCAACCTATAACTATTACGAACCATTATGGCAAACTTTTCCAACTTCGTTTTCTAGGGCTAGAGAAAACGGCAATGCCAGACTTAAGCGGTTACGGTAAACTAGGGTTTTGGTTGACTTAAGAATCCTTTTGACTTCCGATTAGGGTTTAGATTTTTAATTTGGGTCAAAAAAAAAAAAATTCGGGGACTTACACTGCTAGGCACAGAAAGCATGGCCATCTTTATTTGACACGTGGCAGATTCAGCAGATCCTCTCTAACATAATTGTAACTTTTCACAAACATATGTGATCTGTGAAAACATTCGTTGAGAGTTGCGTGCTTTATTGGTCGAGGCTTGTATTCAGCAAGATCAAGCTCGACTTCAGGGAATTCTTAAGTAAACTGTGCGTTTTTGTCCATTACTCTATCAAGGGTACTTTTGAGAGGGTCGAGGCTCAAATTGTTGAGACTCGAGGAAATCTTGTTGAAGAATTGGTCTGGCAACACAATTGTCAAAGGTCGAGTTTTGAGGCTCGACAATGTATTTTCTTCAAGATGATGTTTGATCACTTCAACTAAAGTCGATGGTCATGTCGAGGGCTCGCATTTAAGGCTCGATAGACCAATTTACACTCTCTTCTTTCTCTGTTTTGGCCTTAGCTATGTCTTTTTAGGGCTCGACTTCTGTATTTTGTACTTTAATTGTTGTCGTTGCTTCAAATCTACATAAAAACACTTGTTTACTCCTTAATTGGTTTTAAAACAACATTATTTATCAAAACATGATTTTTACAGGATTTTATCAGAAATTCTTAGCAAATTAAGCTCAAAATCCTATGAAAAATATAGTAAAAATGACTTATCACCTCTCAAGACTCACAATTGACTTAAGCATTGGAGTAGTTGTGTTGAACTACCCCCCTGACACACCATTAACAATTTCTTTTGGTTGTAGACCCTGGACTTACTACTAATGAGTTTCTACCTACAACACTTATGTATCGTCTATGGGAAATTTTCCTTGAGAGAAATCCATACACAGTTACTTTTTTATGTTTCGTTGATTCACTGAGTTAGTATTCCATTATTTTTTGCTCTTGTTTTGCTTGTAATTGAAAGTCTTTTATACTCTATTATATGCATGGGAATTTATGCTTGATATATTTCTAAATAAATTCCTATGATTATGTGATGAGACTGTGAAAATATTGTTTTTTAACTCTTAGGATTAAGAAAAGAAGAAACAAAGTTTTAGATTAGATTTAAAGCAAAACAACAATAACAGTATAAGACAGACTTGACCACAACTACTAAAGATCACAATCGAGGGGAACCAAACAAGGCAAAAGTCCAGATCATGCCCTCAATTGTGCCCTCGATTTAGCCCACGATTTATACTAAGATAACCATGCCTTGAATGGTGTTTTTTAGTTAAATTCTTTACTGAAGCTTGAATAACAGGGATGTAATTGTCTTTGTGCTTCAATTTACACTTTCATGTTTGTTTAAAGTGTTTTTGCAGGAATCCACTTGATAAGTTTGGTTAGAAGCTAACCCATGGTTCATAAAGAAGAATAAGATTTTGGTCACGGTTTGTATCACAGCTTAAATCAAGCCCACGATTGTGACCACAATTACCTTTTGTCTTAATTCTTTATTCTTTACAGTTCAAACCAAGGGTGAAATAAAGGCCGCAGTTCTTTTAATATTCTATTTGTAGGCAAAAAGTGCTAAATCGAGGCCTTGATTCTTTTATTCCTTAATTTAATTTTTTTAATGAACCATGACTAAATAAAAGCTATGATTCTTTAATTCTTTTAAATGAAATATAATCGCTTTCTAAACCACGTCTATCACATACCCACAAGGTACCTTAATTGTAATGGTACATCATGTAATCAACTAAGGCCTCTAGGAAGTTACATGAGCATTATATATTTAACATGCCTCGTAGCGTGATAGATATAACAGGATCGAAGGTTGTTTTAGAACAAGAAAGACATTACATATATATATGTTAAATATAAAAATAACTTTACAAAGGCTAAAGTCATAACATAATAATTACAAACTTGTCCTCAATGGCTTCGCTATTACCTTATAATAAAGGATCTTAAAGGAATATAAAATATAAACTTATACTATTACAAATATGATCTCAAAGGGTCTCATTACAAAACCAATATTTTCTTCCAAACTATAGATAGATAATTCTAATATCCAAACCTCTTCTTAATCTTGGTTTAGGCCTTCCTCATAAACTCAAAAAATCAGTCTAGGAGTGTGAGCTCAACAAGCTTAGTAAATACACAAATCTTAACACAATTTCACAAAATTAAACAATATTTATTTATCAATCATACGTAATGCAACCATCCATATGTAACAAATAAAATTTGGATAATTGGAAAACCACTTGTAGATTTTATGCCCTCTCTTAGGGGTTGAAGGATCAATTTAAGTAATCCATGCCTAAGAGAATCCAAAACTAAAGAAAGAGAATCTTTTTGAACTCATTTATTATTGAAAAATAAATATAAATATATATATACTCTCCACCTCATTTAGGACTTGGAACTCCCTAAGTATTAATGTTCTAAAGCTAACCCCAACTCAGGCGATATCTTTTGGCATCTACTTGGTTCCTATGAATCTAACAACCCTATGGTAACCTTAACCAGATTTAGGACTCATTAAAGCATTACAACATAATTGAAATATTAACACGTGACATAAACACCATGCTAATGCAATTATGATGTCATGCAATACATGTCCAATTTGGTTTATAGTCAAATGAATGTTAAGTTCAATTCCTTGATGACCAATCAATTTTAGACATTTGTTAAAACACCTTACAGAAACAACAATCATCGAGCAATTAGTTGCCACTTTTAATATTGAAGGTTGTGAATCACATAAACAACATATGACATGCAATAATCCCTAAATCCCCATGCAATTCACCAATTTTGGCTATATTTAAGACTATGTACCACTACATTACAATCATAACTAATGTGAGAAGAATTCAATTACTCACCCACACATCCTGGCTAATCGTCATAATAATCAAATGGAAAGTCTAAATTTTGATTGATAGATCCTATAGACAAAAAATAAGAATTACTAGGTCAAATTCAATACAATCTTATGCTATACTCTAAGATCTAACTTAAGCAAGATTCTATAATAGATATTTACTAGCATCTACAGATACATTGTTATTAATTTAATTTGATTTAATATTATTTTTTATACAAGGTGTGATAGGGGAATATATCACGATCATGACTCAGGATGTGATCTTCAATATGGCCACCAATATAGCCATGGTCAAGGATAGAATAAGTTTGTTCTAGACACAGAGGCGATCACCTTCCAAACTATAGCCGTTATCTAGGCCATATCACGAATTACAGGCGTGATCCCACTCGTACTCACTTGAGGAAAATCATCTTAAGAAGATTACGGGCTCCTTCACACCTATTATCATACTAAAATATTGTAACCTGAGAAGATCACCCCTTCTGAAACGACCATGATCTATTAGCCCTAAAATATAATTTCAACTTCGAAATATTTACAATTTCTAATTAAGTATCAAGATATTACTTCCTTTAAAATACTTCAATAAAAATTTTTATGATTCAAATGTTCCTCCAACAACATCAAACTAGTTCTACACATACAAATTTCCATTACATAAGCTACACACAACATCTACCTTAGTCAACCAACCAAAACTCAATATATTACTACTTTAAGCCTTAAACTATCATTTCATCACTTATCTTCACCTACTCTAACTCCAACATCTTTAACAACTTCATATACAACCTTTATGATGCGAAAAACCGTAGGTATATTAAACCTAAGACCCAACATTCGTCAAATAGAATTGAATTCCAAGGACCGTTGAAGAAAACTAGGTGGAAACCGTGACCCGTTGCCTATATGGAGGCAAAAAACTTGGTATAATGAAGACGCCACAACCAGTGATGGAGTTCTGATTGATAAGTCAAAGGATTCGAACGCCATAGATGAAATCCAATAAGTTCATGAACATGTTCAATCAAGAGCACACACAGAGAAAACTCTCAATTTTATTAATAGAAATAATCTCATAATCTGATTATTACATTGGATGTCTACTAGCCTTTATATATAGGTTATTACAAGGCAGTTACATAATCGTAACTGAAAATAGAATTGTAGCAGTTACATAACTGACAACGTGACTGAAAGACATAATTATGATAGTTACATAACTAACAACGTAACTGAAAAAAAAAAAACATAATCTTAATTAATCCTACATCAATAAAAATAAAGAAATTTGAAAAGCCACAAGAGAAGTTCCAAAAATCATCAAATTATAATGGAGGCCAACAGATTAATCAATTAAGGCCGACAGTGTACTGTGCAGCAACTCCACAACTTCAATATTTCGGGTCCCAAACTATTTTGTAAACATCTTTGGTTTGCTTGACTCAGGTTTTCAGCATTGAAACTCCAGCTATTGAATCTCCAATCGCTTGAAGCAAAGGTTTGGACTTGATCTTGATCGGATTTAAATTTGATACTTCTAGGATCACATCACTTTATCTACTTAACACAATTTATATTTACTTATCTCACAAAATAAACCAAGCAATAGCAAGGATTAACTTACCTAGTTGGATTTCGACTTGCAAATAGAGCTTAAAATGAAGTGTCGGAGAGTTTTTAAAAACAATTGAAGGAAAATATGGTGTGTCTATGTGTGAAAGTGGCGCCTGCAATTTTTGGGGAAGAAGAAGAAGTTCTTTTGTTACTTTAATTGATCATTATCTCTAAATTTGTTAAAGTAGCTTTTAACTTTGGGCATTGAGCAAGAATTATTGTATGTGCCAGTGTAGGCTTGATATGGTGGGAAAATGGCTATAGCTTGCATAAAAGAATTGAGCTTAATTCTCATCGAACAATTTAGGCTTGGTTTATTATGCATATTGTCACGCCCTAAAGGGTATTCTAAACGCGACAGTCCACCACACTCGATATCTAAACTCAAGTATGAAAACCTTAGTCACTCCATGAGTTTAAACACTGGGTGCAAGGCTCACATTCAACATATAGAGAATCATACTTTGAATCGAAAATAGCTTAAGGAGACATACATAGCGATAAGAATGTAAATCATAACAGTTATAACCAGATAAATCTATTACATGAGTTAAGGGGCATACACCCTCAAAATATAAGTCTATGGTCCACAAAAGTCTCTTACATCACAAATATATATATGTATATAGATTAAAGGAGATTCAACTAGAATCTATGTCTACATCTAGGTCCTGACTTCTTCAAAAAGCTCCTTAAGGTCCAAAAGCTATACCTGAGAGAAAGTGGCTTCTTGAAGATAGCCATAAATATTCATACTGCAACAGGAAACTATAGGGGTTTAAGCGTACGAGCTTAGTGAGTTTCACTTCCAAAATTAAATACTCAACAAACAATATATATATCAAGCAAGTTATATTAACAACCATATGAAATGCATAAGCACGTGAGCATACAATACATAAGAACTTTCGGAAATCTTATGTTGAATGGATTTACGTCCTCCATTCAAGGTTAATTGTCTCAGGCCTATACAACCATAGATTTCAATTTTTCTCATTTATATTGTGGTTGATACAGGTGCCCACCCACACACATTTTCAATTCCGGCCCTTTCGCCAACATTCAAGTTTACAGGCCCTACGTTACCTAGCTATTATGCCTTCTTCCCACAAAGGTATAATAACCTATGCAATGTAACTCCCATATGGTATTCATGGTTGATTTGATTATAAGATCATGGCATATTAATTAACAATTTATAGGCGATCATAGATATTGCAGACACTTCAATTCTATACTAAATCATACAAATATTTACAACAAGCTCTTTCGATATTCTTATCATCAATTCACCCAAGTAGAACTCACATACACACAATCAAAGTTTTATCTTGCCCTAATTCTAATGCAATTAACGTCACAAGCACAATCAGAAGCATATAATTTAAAGATACTGAACTCACTTTACCATGGCACGAAAATCGACTTAATCGTAGTAGTCCTCAAGAAGGTCCAGTCCATCTCCCAAGTCTCCTAATCAAAAGAAATAACTCTAATGAGTATTTCTATGAAATTTGAATGAAATTATAAATTATATTCTAACAATTTCGTCAAAATTCGTCTAAGAGAAAATTCCAACTTAAAACGGCCATAACTTGGTCATTTTAACTCGGAATTTCGCATATTATATACCGATTTCTACCTCTTCGATGAGAGTTATCTATTTCTAGAGTTATTTTCAACAAACAAGGTTGTTTGGTCCATGAACAGTAGGGTACAGAATACTATACGAATTTCCCATTCCACAATTTAACTCCTAATTTCAAACCAAGCATCATATTAAAGCTTTGATAGATACTTAGCTATCATTATATCTTGTAAGACTCTATTATATACATATATAACTCATTATCATGCATGATTCATGGGTGTTGGTAATTCTAATTCCTCATGTACTTAGATAATGTCAAATAAGATGTATAAGACATTATTTTCCTAACTTTGTTTCTACTAAGAGCATTATGTATATATGCAATACCTACAAGCTATTGTCATGAAGGTTATGAGATGAACTATCTATATGTATATTCTTAATGATATAGTACAAAGAATTCTTTTTTTTTTTTTGAAAAACTTTTGCTTTGCAAAACTTTTGAAATTTACTAGACTTAAGAAAAATAGTTTTTCTTCTTGTAAAATCACACTTGCTTTTATCAAAACTCAACCTTAATAACCTATATACCCAACACTTTCATTATTTTAATAAAAACCTTCATTTTGGGCTTAGAAAATAGATGTTTAAATAGTGTTTACCTAATTACGAATTCACAAAATTTTTAAGAATGAAAACATTGTTTAATCTATTCTTTGAAACCATTCATTGTTTTAGGATATAACTTTGATAAACCTCTCTTATCATTGTCAAATTTAGGTCTTTATTACATGTATCCCCTAGGAATTTTATTTTTCTATGAAAATCATCATTTTGGAATTTGGAAATAGGTGTTTAAATAGTGGTCATTTTCAAATCCAAATTTTAAAATTTCCATTTGGGATTGTTTCTTTTGTAAAACTCATTTAATCTTTCAAAAACTACTCCCTAATCAAACCTATTCCTTAAGGCTTCCATTTTTCTAATAAAAATCTTGTTCTAGGGGTTGAAAAATGGGTGTTTACACTTCAAGCTTCCCTTATTACGAATTTAAAACTTGTTATTGGGATTGAAACATAACTTTTGTAAACTTTTCCTTGTTTTGAAAATATTCCTTAGTAGATCTAAGCTCTACTCATCAAGATCACTTATTTGTGATATCTATTCCCTAAGCCCTTCATTTTTAATGTAAAATATACATTTTGAAGTTGAAAATGGCTTTTCTAAATATGGTTCCTTTTTTATCCGAATTTTCAAAAATCATTTTTGTTGAAACTAAAGTAGATCTTGAGCTTTCCAATTTTTTCCTACTATCATCATACTATTACAAGTTATTTATATGCATAAAACAAAAGCCTAAGGCATTTATAAACTCAAAACAACTAGATCTAGTTTATTATACTAGTTATAAATGCATGAACACTATGACTATTATGTGGATACGGCTAGATGATGAATATGTTGGTAATTATGCCCTAGGCCAAATAGTTTTATGTTCCCTAATTAGATTAGGGATTCTTATGTTCGTTAATTATCTTATAATTTATTTAATAAATTATAATATAATTATTTATCCCTAATTAGATTAAGGGGTAAAAATGTCATTATTGAATGACATTATAAATAGAACATAAGGGTTTGTCTTTAGGGTTAGACAACACATGCTGTCACATTAGACTGCAGTGAAACACTGTAAACCCTAAAGCAAATAACACGAGAGTCGTGATTAGAAAGTTTAATCCCGTTCGAATCTAGAAGGTGTTCTAGATTGTGCTAGCACACAGAGGATCTTTAAGGAGCATTCATTCGTGTGGATACCGTAGAGGGTGTTTGCGTTTGCAACATCTCAGATCCGAATTTCCAGATTTGAAAAAGTACCAAAAAGGTATGGATCTGAAATCTTTATCTTGTTCTGATCTAATCGATACACATGGATACTGGGTTAGGGTTTTCTTTTGATTCCGCTGCAAAAAGATTTGATCTTTATAAAAATTTTAAACCCTTGGAATCCCAACAGTGGTATCAGAGCCGCTTGTGTCTTCGATTAGATTGAAATTTGTTTTTATGATCTGCATGTGATGCTATGAAATTTGATTTTATATGTTGATTATGAAATCAATTTGAGTTTATGAGGAACTAAACCAATACAAATGTGGATTTGTAATTTTATTGTAATTTGATTACAATAGAATTTTGGGTTTTTCTAAATAAGTTTATATTTATAAAAAAAAAAAATACGCCACGAACAGAATTGAAAAACAGACACGCCACACTATCTGCATCAGAATTGGATTTTGATTTTTATTAAAATATTAAACAAATGAATTGCGGATCCCATGTTGCGTCTGTTCCTGTTTGCTACGGACTAGTGGTCTGAATTGCAAATTTTTAATCTGCTTTTGTCTCAAGTGGATTAGGATTTCTGATTTAATTAAAAAAAAAAAGACGACGAACAAGTCTGATGGCATGTCGGAACTAGTCTCTTGGCGTAATTGTTTTTATGTCTGCTCATGCGTCTGGCGCATGTCACGGAATCAGATCTATGCCCACCACGCGTCTGTAATTGGGTCTTATTGTAATTCCAATTGAAGCTGCTGTATGTTTGTGCATCTGAGTTCGTCCGATGAGAATTGGATATCAGTTTGCGCGTGAGATGATTTGATCATCCAATTGATATTTAATTAAAAAAAAAAGGAACAGCGTGTCCGTTTTGTGAAACTGGACGTTGAAGTTTTCTTTTTTTTGGTTTGTTTGCTAGCATGCGTCTGATTCAATTGGACGATAAAAAATAAATAAAACAAGCATATATTTGTTTTACTCAGATTTGGAATTCCGATTTTTAAACTGTAGCAGATAGATTGGATCTGTTTTATTCCTTTGATCTGCGGTTGTATTTATAAATCCTGAACAGTTCTGAATTGCGAATTAGATCTGTTTCTTGGGGTCTTTTACATATATGATATGGTTCAATTGTTGAACAGATCTGGGTTGTTTTAAAACAAATTGTTTAATTGTTGAACAATTTTTTAGTTTTAAGAAAGGATTTTCATGAAAATTTTGGAAACAATTTTAAAGGGTTTTAAAAAGGAGTTTCAATTTTTCAAAAGGATTTCCCTTACCCAGATTTACTTTTTCGTTTAGCTTTCCGGGGCGCTGCCCCTGAAACCCCGCAGGGGACGCTGTCCCCTTGACCCTGCCCGCTAACCGGTTAGCGGGACCACCGTCTGGGGCGCTGCCCCAGAACCCCGCAGGGGGCGATGCCCTCTTAATCCCTTACAAAAGAACAATATAATTAGTTAAGCACAAATTTATTATACAAACTACATAATATGCTTATGAAGTGTTTTGAGTTATATTTTTTTTTTTTTTGAATGTGCTAGTAGGAATCTTTTGTATCTATTCATTATTGTAATGAAGACATGAAGATGTCATGAAGACATGAATATGACATATCATATTTTAAAATCCCTCACATAATATTAAGTCATAAAAATGCCTTCCATGGTTCGACACTTGTCAAGGCTTTGATCGTCCAATTGTAGGTTCTGCCAAAGCAGGGTGCAATAGATTATCTTAGTAAGGCAAGGTGAATAATAGTGATATTCACATGTTGTAATGGTTAGGCTTAAATAGGCTATCAAAACGGTTTTGGGCCTATGGCATTAAATGGGATTATTTGGCCGGGACATGTGATGTCAATCCCATAACAAGAGTTACATGTGATGTAATTGGAAAAGGGTTTCCTACCTAAATAACTAAATTTTGAGCGTCATGCCAAAGCTGACTCAATATTTGGTGAAATATGGATCTTATTCTACTAAGAAAATTTGTTTTCCGAATTAATATTGAAGGGTTATTAATTTGATAAAATAGTAGAAGTATGTAAAATGACTTATATAAAGATAATTAACTTTGCATGCCTCTGTATATAGATCATGACAACAAACAACATAACCTTGCGATCGATTCTTGAAAAGATAATCTGAATACCACAAATTTCCTTGATTGGTACCGTAACTTAAGAATTGTTCTTAAGCATGAAAGGAAATTAAATGAACCAATCCCTAATGAACTTGTTGCTGATGCTCTAAGAGTTGTAGACTCTTTGAATGTCACTTGCATCATGCTTGCCACTATGAATCCTGAGCTTCGGAAGCAAATGGAAGACATGGAGGCATACGATATGATCATACACCTTTAGGAAATGTTCCAACAATAGGCAAGGCATGAGAGATTTGTGATCACACAAGTATTGAATTGTGTTGGTTCAAAAGGGATAGGGCAAGAAGAGAAAAGCCAATGGTAGGGGTAAGGGCAAAGCTAAAAGGTCGGACCAAAGCTAAAGGGCTCAAAACCCAGCCTAAGGTTAAACCACCAAAGGAAGGGGTTTGCTTCTTCTGCAATGAACCAGGTCATTGGAAGAGGAATTGCAAACTATCTTTGGAAGATCTGAAAAGGAAAAAGGATAGTGAGACTATTTCTTCAAGTATTTATGTTATACATGTCAATTTATCTACTTATATATCAAGGGTATTAGATACCAGATATAGCTCTCACATTTGTGTAAATGTGTAGGGTCTTAAGCAAAGTAGAAAATTGGCAAAAGGCGAAGTGGACCTACGTGTGGCTAATGGAGCAAAAGTTGTTGTATTAGCTGTAGGAAATTTTGAATTAGCTTTGCCTTCTGGACTTATTTTAAGTAACTGTTACTATGTGCCTGCTATGAGTAGCAATGTTATTTCAGTTTCATGTTTGGACATTGATGGTTTTAGATTTGTTATTGAGAATAATACAATCTGCATCCATTATGGAGACATCTTTTATGATTTAGTCATTTAATGAATGGTCTCCATGTTCTAAACTTTGATGAATCTGATAATAAGTCCATTTATAATATAAATACCAAAAGATTCAAATCCGACTTACTTCTGGAATTGTCATTTAGGACACATTAAAAAGAAACACATATCAAAACTTCATCAAGATGAGTTTTTAGATTCATTTGATTTTGAATCATATGAATCATGAGAATCTTTTTAATGGGTAAGATGACAAAAACTCCTTTTACTGGACAAAGTGAGAGAGCTACTGACTTGTTGAGTCTCATACATACAGATGTATGCAGACCATTGAGTTCACCTGCTAGAAGAGGTTATTTAATCCAAGATTTTTCTGACTATCTTAGGGATTATGAGATAATCTCACAATTAACTCCTCCAAGAATACCATAATGGACTGGTGTTTCTAAATGGAGAAATTGAACCTTATTAGATATGGTTCGATCAATGATAAGTCAGACAGATCTTCCAATATTCTTTTTGGGGTATGCCCTAGAAACTGTTGCGTCTATATTGAACGAGGTTCCATCAAAATCGGTTGAAATGACACCATATGAGTTATGGAATGGGAAACGTCCCAGTTTGTCTTTTTAAAGATATTGGGCTGTGATGCATATGTCAAACGTCAAGTGTCTGACAAGCTCGCACCCAAATCTAATATATGGTTGTTTGTGGGATATCCAAAAGAAACAAAAAAGGATATTACTTCTAAAACCGATTTGAGAACAAAGTGTTTGTTGCTCGTAATGGTTACTTTCTAGAAAGAGAATTTGTCTCTAAAGAAACCAGTGGGAGTAAAATATAACTCGAAGAAGTTCGAGAACCACAAACTAACATAGCACCCATGATGGATGTTCAATCAGACTTGCAAGTAGTTGCTGAGCCTGAACCACTAGCTAAAGGCCCGGGTAGGTCTGGTAGGATTTATCATGAGCTTGAGAAATATGGATTTCTCAACACTGACAATTGTGATGTTATACTCATAGATCAAGATGAGCCCACATCTTACCAGGAAGCGATGGAGGGCCCTGACTCTGAGAAATGGTTATCAACCATGAAATTAGAAATGCAATCCATGTACGATAATCAAGTTTAGACTTTGATTGATCCACCTGATGGTGTTAAGACTATTGGGTGTAGATGGGTTTTTAAGAACAAAACTGACATGGATAGCAAAGTGCATACCTACTAAGCACGACTAGTTGCAAAAGGTTTTAAGTGTCTCATAGTATAACTATGATGAAACCTTTTCACTTGTAGTCATGCTTTAGTTTGTGAGAATTCTTCTTGTTATAGCTACGTATTATGACTACGAGATATGGCAAATGGATGTCAAAACAGCCTTCTTGAATGGAAACATCATTGAGGATGTGTACATGACACAACCGGAGGGTTTTGATAATCTAGGGAATTCACATAGGGTTTGCAAGCTTCAAAGATCCATTTATGGATTGAAGCAAGCATCTCGGAGTTGGAATCTTCGTCTTGATGATGCAATCAAACAGTTTGATTTCATCAAGAATGAATATGAATCTTGTGTTTACAAGAAAGTTAGTGGGAGCGCAATAGTTTTCTTAGTGTTTTATGTAAACGACATATAGTTCATTGGAAACGATATTCCTACATTACAAAATGTCAAGACATGATTAGGAAATTGTTTCTCAATGAAGGACTTAGGTGAAGCTGCCTATATTCTAGGCATTAAGATCTATTGAGATAGATCTAGAAGGAGCATTAGCCTAAGTTAGAGTGCATACATTGACAAAGTACTAAAAGGATTTAGTATGGAAAAATCTAAAAGAGGATTTCTCCCAATGTCACATGGAATTAAATTGAGTAAGACTCAATGTCCTGCTTAGAAGGAGGAGCGTGAACACATGAGTAGGATTCCATATGCTTCTGCTATTGGTTTCATCATGTATGCCATGTTATGCGCTCGACCAGATGTCGTTTATGCATCACTAGTTGGTATCAGTCAGATCCATGTGAGAGTCACTGGATAGTAGTCAAAAACAGTCTAAAGTACTTGAGAAGGACTAAGGATGTCGTTTTGACAAATGGGATAGGAAACTGATCTTGTGGTAAATGGTTACATAAATATCAGTTTCCAGTCCAATTTTGATGATTTCTGATCGCAAACAGGTTATGTATTTTGTTTAAATGGAGATACTATAAGCTGGAAGAGTTCCAAACAGTACACTGTTGTGGATTCTACCATAGAGGCAGAGTATATAGCAGCATCGGATGCAGCTAAGAAACCAAGATCACATCAGTGATCCAAAAAGATACTCAGATGTTATCATCTCATTCGAGTGATCATCGATAGAAGAGATGTTAAGATATGCAAAGTACATACAGATGACTATGTAGCAGATCCATTGACTAAGCCATTTCCACAGTCAAAGTATGATGGTCATACTAGAGCATTAGGTGTTAGACCTGTATCTAACCAAGCCTAGTGCAAGTGGGAGATTGCTAGTGATGTGCCCTAAGCCATATGGATTCTATGTCATTTGAATGTTTATTATCATTATAGTATATTTGTCATTTTCTTTATCAAAGTTGTTATTGGCTTTTTGTTTTGATAAAGTATTATTCCTTGAATAAATTGGTTATTCCTTATGTCATTAAAGTATGTCACTTTAATAGTAAAACCATAAGGTGAGAAATAACTTTATTCTAAATTATCCCTAGTCGTTCATTATATGAAATAATAATGAATTAAGACTAGTATGTTGGCTGGATGATGATCATGTTTTACTGATTATGGATATGAGATGTCAATTCAGCACATGAATACATGTAAGAGTACATTGTATTGGATTGACCAAATATGAGAATACTATATGGATCAATGCGATAAGTATTTCTCATTTGCAGTGTTATTTTAGTCCTTAGACCTGAAATCATCATAGATTCCAACATGAGAAATATTGTGTTTTGACTCAATCAAACATTATCTTTAACCGGATAATTATAAAGGTTGGGATTCGGCATAATATGAATCATGTAGAGGAAGTTGAGTGATTAAGATGGGATTTGTTCCTCTCATTAATTTGAGAGAGATATCTTTTGGGCCTCTTGATGGGTAAGACTGAGAAATGCATGGCCATGCTCGAATGAATTGATAAGGAGTTATCAATATCATTTGTTTAAGTCAGTCATACTCTGGAATCAAGAAATATGTGATTAAACGATATAAGTGTGTATTGATCCACACCTTATGTTTAATTATAAGATATCGTGTAACAAAAGGATTAAATAACTGACTGTTAATAGGTAGAGTCGGATCACCGATCTTCACTTAATTTGGGTAGACATAATGTCTTGCTAGAGACCAATTATGTCTTGTAGATCTAAAGTGTGTTTTAGATCTACTGCCAACATTAAGTGAACCTACAGGGTCACACACAAGAATGAACTAAAAGGATCGTGGACTGAATTTAAATAAGTCCAACGGGAATAATAAACAATTATAATTTGGCCTAATGCAAGTGGGAGATTGTTGGTAATTATGCCCTAGGCCAAATAGTTTTATGTTCCCTAATTAGATTAGGGATTCTTATGTTCGTTAATTATCTTATAATTTATTTAATAAATTATAATATAATTATTTATCCCTAATTAGATTAAGGGGTAAAAATGTCATTATTGAATGACATTATAAATAGAACATAAGGGTTTGTCTTTAGGGTTAGACAACACATGCTGTCACATTAGACTGTAGTGAAACACTGTAAACCCTAAAGCAAATAACACGAGAGTCGTGATTAGAAAGTTTAATCCCGTTCGAATCTAGAAGGTGTTCTAGATTGTGCTAGCACACAGAGGATCTTTAAGGAGCATTCATTCGTGTGGATACAGTAGAGGGTGTTTGCGTTTGCAACATCTCATATCCGAATTTCCAGATTTGAAAAAGTACCAAAAAGGTATAGATCTGAAATCTTTATCTTGTTCTGATCTAATCGATACACATGGATACTGGGTTAGGGTTTTCTTTTGATTCCGCTGCAAAAAGATTTGATCTTTATAAAAATTTTAAACCTTTGGAATCCCTACAGAATACATGCACAAAACATTAATAATAACAACATATCTTAACAATAAAGCAAGTAATAGCAAAATAATCTTAAATAACAAGATCTACTACATTGTGTTGGCAAGGATCTCATGTTCAAGTATTTCCACATCGCTAGCTTAAAGCTTATGGGGATTTTTGGGTGGAATCACACATGAATGATCTTGCCATTACATGTTTTTAGGATAATGAAGTGTGGATCTATTACCTATTTAGTGTTTGGATCAAGAAAACTTGAAGAAATCAAAAGCGTGTGTGTGGGTAGAGAGAGGGGGGCTCACGGTTTTTAGAGGAAAGAGAGAGAGAGAGTTTTGCAAAAAAAAATTTCTAAAGAGAAAATAAAGAAAGAAAGAAAGTGAAACGTTGAAGGCATAAAGGGGTATTTATAGAAAACGAATTTAGGGTTTGTGTGATTAAACAAATGAAGGAAAAATCAACAAATGAGAGAGAGCGAGGGGGAGGGGGCGTCGGTTTGGAGTGTAAGGAGAGAGAGAGATGTGTGTTGAGTAAGGTTCAAAATTAAATAAGTAAATTAAGTAGTAAAAGTTGTATTGGAAAAGCAAATTATAAGGAAAATGATGAAATTATAAGAATAGGATGTAAAGATGTAAGAAGTAAAGTATGGGTAGTTGTACTTAATGAATAGTAGATTAGAAATCAAAAAATATATTAAACAATTAAAGTATCGGTAGTAAAGAAAATATGATAAAAAGGTTATAACTGTAACTTTTATAACTCGAAAAATTATATAACTGATATATTTGAAAATCTTATGAAATTACGAGTATAATGGTATTAATATTATATATTTAATATCTCGAGCCCCGAGACACGCTTTTCAAAGTCTGTATCCGATCGAGTTTGAAATAGGTCGAAAATTAGCTAATGCGATCTTTTTAAGCACCTTAATATTATTATGAACCAAACTATACTCTTTACTCGTATTTCGACTTCTTGGTTTAGGAATGCGGGGTTACCGGACCTAAACTGCTAGGGTTTCTTGGGAATTTGTTGACTTAAGATTTCCGGTTGACTTTCCGGTTTAGGATTTGAACTTGATATTATCTTAAAAATTAAGAATTTACACATATATTGGGCTTCTTGATGCATTAAAGATAAAGAACAAAAGACTAATGTCATTACAAAGTTCTAGCCCATTTGTATTTAGGAATTTATTTGTACAAAAGAGCTTTATAAATTTTAGTTTGTAAGAAAATTTGAAAATAACATAAATTGTAGAATAAATTTATTAAAAATTGAGTCTATTTTCTTATTGAACTCATTCTATACATGTTAATATAACAAAACCCCTAACTATAACCATCATTTTAACTTTTATATTAAATCTATTATTGATTTTCAATTTTCTAATTTTTAATTTAACTTGATGAAAAACTTGGGGGATTATAGCGCATGGGTTGAACCTATGATTCGTTTAGTATATCATCTTTAATACTGTTGTTTCCCCTCATTTACTACTTCATCCAAATTATGACAAACCCAATAAACCCTCTCAAAACCCTTGATACATCTTGTCATGCCCCAAAGGGTATCCTAAATGTAACAGTCCGCCACAAGCTAAACAAGACTTGAGAATCACTACTACAGTCATTCAAAAGTCTTGTATTAGTATGCAAGGCATTCTCTTATGAAAATAGAATATATAAACAATTGGAGATAGATAGTTCAACCTGATAGGATAAGCATAAAAATATAAACCAGAGATATCTCAGGATCAGTTACAAAGCATTAAGGGGCATTCCCCTGCTACAATAAAGTCTAGGTATTTTCTTTTTGGTAACACTTGATCTTTTTAGGCTCACTACTAAAAACTATACAAAACCAATCGTAAACTTCTAAGGGGATAACTCCTAGTCTCGCATTAGCTGATTTGGCCAGGTCCAGGGACGCAGCCATATGTACGGGAACTGCATTAGAAAGAAACTGTGGGGGTATAGCTATGTTAGCTTAGTGAGTTTCACTTCCAAAATTAAATCTCAATAGGTAATATATATCAGGCAAGTTATATTAACAACCATATGAAATGCACAAGCACATGAGCATACAATACATAAGACTTACCATGAGTCTTATGTTGAATGGATTTATGCCCTCCATTCAGGATTAGGTGTTTCAGGCCCATACGACCATAGATTTCAATTTTTTCTCATTTATATTATGGTTGATACAGGTGCCCACCACACACATTTTCAATTCCGACCATTACGCTAACATTCGAGTTCACAAACCCCTCGTTGCCTAGCTATTATGCCTTCTTCCCATAAAGGTATAATAACCTATGCAATGTGACTCATATATGGTATGTATGGCCAATTTGATTATAATATCATGGCATATTAATTTAACAATTTATGGGCGATCATAGATATTGCAGACACTTCAATTATATACTAAATCATACAAGTATTTATAACAAGCTCATTTCGATATTCTTATCATCGATTCACCAAAGTAGAACTCACATACACACAATAAAATTTTTATCTTGCCTTAATTCTAATGCCACTAACGTTACAAGTACAATCACAAGCATAAAATTTAAAGATAGTGAACTCACTAGGCCATGGTCTCCGATCTCTAATGGTAGTGATCCAGAAACACGAATTTCCACTGATTCCAAAATCACCTAAACGAACGAAATACCCCTATAAGTATTGCATACCATAACTAATTCCAAACTTTTTAAATAAAACTCTTTGAATTCGTAATTTCCGTGATAATTGGAAATTACAACTTAAAACGGCCATAACTTAGTCCTTTTAACTCAAAATTTTGCAAATAAGCTATCGATTTCTATCTACTTCGAAAGATCTATCTATTTATGATGTTATTACCAAATTTTGAAAACGTCTAGGTCTCAGAATGTTCAGATCAGATCCGATCAATAACTAAAATTTAAAATTCCGAAATTGTTTTGTCAAATTTGCATTATTTCTAACAAGTAGATTATATGTACATGCAATATCTACAAGTTATGATCATGAATGTCATGATATGAACTATCTACATGTAATTCTTTAATCATTCTTGATTAAAATGAATTTTGCAAAAACCTTTCACTTTGCAATAATGTCATGAACACTTGTTTGAGAAAACTAACTTTATTCCTTTAAAAATCATGCATATTTTTAGTATGATAAGGCCTTGATAACCTATATACCTAATACCTTCATTATCTCAATAAATTTCTTCATTTAAAGGTTGGAAAATAGATGCTTTAAGGTGTGTTTTTTTAATGACGAATTTGAATTATATTGATCTTAGTTGGAAAACTTTTCCTTTGTTTTAAGTTTCTACTTTGATAAAACACATTTACTCTTATAAAAATTAAGTCTTTATTATTATATTCCCTAAGGCTTCTATTTTTCCATTAAATATATTCATTTAGACATTTGGAAATAGACGTTTAAATAGGAATCATTTTTAGATCCGAATTTTAGAAAATTGTTTATGAGATTTTTTTTTTTTTTTGTGAAAAACTCATTTAATCTTTCTAAAATTAAGTCCTAATCAAACCTACACTCTAAAGTTCTCATTACTTAAATAAAACTTTAGTTTAGGGTGTGGAAAATAGGTGTGTTTTTTGGCATTTCACCCTAGTTACGAATTTCAACATTTTTGTTAGTGTTGAAACATAAATCTAACTTAATTTTGTAATCATTTTCTGTTTTAAAAATTTCTCTAGTAAAACCATGATCAATTATAAAAATCACTTTTATGATACCTATTACCTAAGCCCTTCATTTTACATGTAAGACCTTCATTTGAAGTTAGAAAATATGTTTTCTAAATGGTTCTTTCCCAAGATCCAAAATTTTAAAATCACTTTTTCATAGAAAACAAAATGGATCTTGAGTTTTGATCAACACCTTCACTAAGACTTTCATGTAACAAGACTTTCATGCATGTAAAACAAATAACTATGTTATTTTAACTACTCTAAACAGATCTCTACTACTACTTATGCTATGAATGTAAATGCATCATGAAAAATATGTAGATGAGAATAATAATGAAAATATATGCAAAAATTTCTATAAGAAAAATATATAACGATAATATATCAAAATACTAGTATATCAACTTTATAAGTAAGATCTATACATTGTCATGACAATAATATCATGTTTTAGTGTTTCCACATCGCTAGCATAAAACTCATGCGGATTTTTCATGGAACCACACATGTATACTCTTGTCATTACATGTTTCTATAGTGGTAGGGCCAAGATCTATTACCTATTTAGTGTTTTGGTGAAGGAAACTTGAAGAAAACAAAAGTGTGTGTGTGTGTGTGTGTGTGTGCTTGTGGGAGGGGGTCACGACACAAGAGGGGAGGAGAGGGAGAGGAATTTGCTTTCCAAAGTTTGATCTTTTTGAAAAAAATAAGTGAAAGTGAAAAGTGAAGGTAAAAAAGATATTATATAGGAAAAGAATTTAGGGTTTATGTATGATTATTTAATGAAAGAAAAACAAAACAAATTGTTGGGTGGGGGTGGGGGGGCGTTTCACGCCAGCCATAATAGAGGGAGAGAGAGTGTGTTTTTATTTGTTTTGTGTAATAATTTTCAAATTTAATATGTAATTTAAGTAATAAAAGTTGTATTGGAAAAGAAAATGTAAGGAAGATGATGTGAGAATGTAAGAATAGGTTGTAAGGATGTAAGAATAGGGTTATGGGTGGTTGTAGTTGATGAATAGTGTAAAAAAAAGCAAAAAGTTGATTAGACAATTAAATAACCGGTAATAATGATAATACGATAAAAATGTTATAACTGTAACTTTTATAACTCAAAAAATTATATAACTGATATATTTAGAAATATTATGAAATTACGAATCTAACCGTAATAATATCATATATTTAATATACCGACCCCCGGAACATGCTTTTCAAGATCTGTATCCGATTGGAATGGAAATAGGTTGAAAATCTACTCATCTGATATTGTTAAGTATTCTGATATTAATACGAGCCAACTTACACTTCTCACTCATTTTTCGACCCCTTGGTTTGAGAACACGAGATTGTCGGATCTAAACTACTAGGGTTTCCTAAAGTTTTGTTGACTTAGGGTTTTTAGTTGACTTTCTGATTTAAGGTTTTATTGGGAGTTAGCTTGTTTCTATTCTTTCGGGGCTTCACTCTTGGCATTACCGGACATAGGGTTTCTAGGTTTGATTAGTCCAAAGATATCATTTTAGGGTTTCGGTTTCCGGTTTTAAGTTTCTTGAAATCGAACTCAGGTTTGCTAAGAAAACGAAGGTTTACTGTCACGCCCCGAAGGGTACCCTAAACGTGGCAGTCCGCCATACATAATACTAAAGCCTAAGAATGACCACCTCAGTCACGCGAAGGCTTCCATACTATGTACAAGGCGTCTAACACATAAAGGAGACACATCGGAATGATACATTTTATGTTGATACAAATGAGTAACAATGTAAAGGAAATATAAATTTACTATACTTCAGATACAAAACCCTATACTTCAAAATACAATTCATCAAACTTCAACTACATTCATCTCAAGACTTCACTACATAAAACTATTACAAAGCAAAACGTAAAGCTTAGCTAAAAACTTCAAGCATTCTTATATCTTGCCGAAATCCCGAAGTCATTCTCGGCTTCAACCATCTCGGTCCCCACTTAGCATTCTTGGAATAACCTGCTCATTTAAACAACTATTAAGGTATAAGCTACACTAGCTTAGTAAGAATTCCCTTAATTCCGTACCATGACAAGCAAGTTATAATCAATCATATGCTATGCATGAACAAACACGTGAGCAAGCAATTATGTATGGGTATCCAGAACCCACACACAAATGGATTTATGCCCTCCGTATCTTGGGTTAGGGATGGTATTGAAGTCTATACGACCGCTGCTAGTCCCCAAGCCCTCGGCTCTTAGCACTGGCCTCGGCTAAGCTCACACATGGAATGCATCCCCGATGCACCTTAGTTTCCTATGAATGAGCTCTGATCCCGGGTCTCATTATCCAAACGAGTCCTCGGACCATACCGATCGACCAGCGTAGGAGTAGCACGCTACCAAATGCAATATGTCCGATGTGATGCATGACCAATTTAATTTTTGCTTAGGTCAAAAATATTTATACATTCTTTAGAATGACCAACCAATATCATACATATAACAGAAATAATATGAACAGTGCAGTTACCCAATCAAATCGTGGTTTCGATATGCTTTAGTATTCATTGGCATACATTCATCACAGTCTCAATCATATATCCTATCCCCATTCATATCGATTTTTTTCTTGTTCCTATAATTATAATGTAACTAACTACAAGCACATTCAAGGTAACAAAACAAGGAGAAAACTCACTCGGCTATTGGATCACCGGTCTTCTAGTAATAATAATCCGGTGGTAGGGAATCATCGAACTCGGGATTACCTAAAAAGGAAGAAATAATCTAATAATTATTTCAACTCAAACTAATCCAACGACTTCTTACGAACTATCAAATTCGTAATTCACGTCCTAAGCGAGAATTCCAACTTAAAATGGCCATAACTTGGTCATTTTAACTCGGAATCTCGCGAATTTTATATCGATTTCTATCTACTTCGGAAGAGCTTTCTAAATATGAAGTTTAAATCAAGTTTTGAAAATATCTAAACCTCAGAATTGAGGGATCAGATCTGTATAGCGGTTATATTGATTCCGAAAATGCAATTTCATGAATGCATTGAGATTCCTAGTGCAAAATGAAACTAAATGACATGGTAATGAATTTCCCTATCATGAATGTCATGATATGAACTCTTAAGTGTCTAAGTCTTATAAATTTTTTGCTTAAAGAATTTAAATAAACTTTTTCTTAGAAAATCATTTCATGCTATTGTTTAACAAGTAAGTTTACTACACTCGGTCACACTTACTTATTATAAGGATTTTCTTTAGGAAAAATCCACTTTGTTTAAAGAAATTTTGACCTTATATTAACTATATCCTAAGGCCTTTATTTCTTTAATAAAATCTTCATTTGTAAACTTTTAAGTGGGTCTTACCTAGGGTGGTTAAAAATCCGAATTTAGAAAACTTCATTTTCAAGTTGATTCTTTTAAGAAAAATGCACTTTATACTTAGAACTTTAAGTATTTGTTTTACCTATACCCTAAAGACTTCATTTATTTAAGAAAATACCATTTTTGAAGTTGGAAAACTAGTGTTTTCTAACCATCTACCCATTATTATGAATTTGACTTTCAAGACTTTGAACGCAATACTCCTATTAGACTTCATCTCTTGTTTTTAAATATTTTCTTTAGTAAAACTCATTTAAACTCATGAAAAATATTACCAAAATTATCTATCACCTATAGGCTTTATTTTTCTTGTAAAACACATGTTTAGAAGTTGATAAAAGGGTTTTTAAACTAGGTTTCTCAAGTCATCCGAATTTACACAAGTCCATTTCTTGAAAAGTGTTTTCCTTTTTTACTTTATTAACTCATCTATCCATAGATCTATGTATTAGAAAGGTTATTTACCAAGGACAAAAACATTAAAAACCATTAATGCACATAAACTTAAAACAAAGATGAGATCTTAAATGCCTACATGAATATGAGTAGTAAAATGGTAGATCTACTATATCAAGTGCTTAAATAGGTTTTGAAAACATAAAAACTATATTTTTATAAAAGATCTTTTGTTCAAAACACCTTTTTGATGAAAAATCATAAAGCTTATGGTATGAAAGCTCCTTTAAATGCTAGATCCACTTGGTGATGGTTTGGTATTCTTGTTTTGATATTTCCTTATCCCTAGCAAGAGCTCATGGGGACATTTAGTTGGAAATATCCAAGAATAACCTAGCCATTACAAAGATCTAAGGATACATGAAGCAAGATTCATTTACTTGAGACAAATGAAGGAAAAATAAAAGTTGTGTGTGTGTGTGTAAGAGCCTTAGAAGCTCACGGCATGGAGGTGGTGAGGGAGAGAAAAAGAGAGTGTTTTACCTTTTAGAAAGTTTGAAAATGAAAGAATGAAGTGAGAGAAAGAAAAAGTAGCTTATATATTAAATGGAATTAGGTTAAATGAGACTAAAATAATTTTTAAAAAAATTGCAAAATGGAGCTTGTTGGAGGGGGTTTCACGCCGGCCAATGCATGAGGAGGAGGAGAAGATTTGATTTTGATTTTGATTTAACTTGTTTTGATGGAATTTAGTACAATTTGTCATAAATTGAAATAATATTTAAGAGACAAAAAGTCTTTGAAAATGAAGTGATTGAGTGATGGTAAGTGTTGCAAGTGTTGGGTGTACAAATAGGTAGTCATAGGTTGTACTTGTGAATAGTAGTGAATAGTAATCAAGACAACTTAATTACCGGTAGTAAGAAAAATACGAATAAGAAGGTTATAACTATATTTTTCGTAAGCCGGAAAATTATGAAATTTATATTTTTGAAATCCTTATTTTATTTCGATTCTAATAAGTATTCATAAGTAAATTTTTGAAATTCTAGTTCCGGGGCACGGTTTTCTATAATGGGTCTCGGGATGACCTGGAATTGAAATTTTCTTAAAATCTGATCTTTTCTTGTTTCGAAATATAATCAAGAACTATATCCAAAATTAATTTTGCTTATAAAAGTTTCTTATTTGGAAACCAAGGAAAAGCCGAATTAGGGTTCCTAGTTCTCACTCCAGTCTTAACCTATTCCAGTTTAGGGTTTTGGTTTCCGGTTCTTGAGTTATCTTGGTTACTTGAAAAACCAGGGTTTACAACACTTTGAAACAATATTCCATATTAAATTATTTTATAAAATTTTTTTGATATGAAACCGAAGAAAGCCGATATAGGGTTTCTAAGTCTTTCTCACAAAGCTTGAACTAAACCGATTTAGGGTTTCATTTTCCGGTTTCCGAAGTTTACTTGATTACTAGGAAACCTGGGCTATACATTATAAAAGTAATAAAATTGTGTAATGAAATAAAATGAATAGTGCAAAAGACTAATCAATTACCGGTAGAAATGAAAATACGATAAAAAGGTTATAACTGTAACTTTTATAACCCGAAAAATTATATAACTGATATATTTAGAAATCTTATAAAATTACGAGTCTAACGGTACTAATGGTATGTTTTTGATATCTTGAGCCCCGGGACACGCTTTTCAAAGTCTGTATCCGAACGGGTTCGAGATAAGTCAAAAATTTACCAATCTGATATTTTTTTTAAAATAAACTTATATTACTACGAGCTATTCTACATATTTAAACTACCTCTCGGCCTCTAGAGTTAAGGGTGTTAGATTGCCGGACTTAAGCTATTGTATTCCACTTAGGGTTTCCAGGTGATTTTTCCTGTTTAGATCCTTGCCAAAATGGAAACTAATATTTTATGTTTATACAACATATTTAATTTGAGAAATCTATTTTACATTTCATTTTTGTAAGTATTTAATATCTTTTAATGTTTTCGGAATTCTTAAATTGGGTTTCATTCCCGAAGTTAATTGTTATTTACTTTTTAATAATTTATTTTTGGGTTCTATATTACCCGATTTTATAAGTCGGAGTTACGTATAGAATTTGTCGTACGTAGTGGTTTGAAATTGGAGTTTGTTGAGTTCTTATTTTGTCTTTAAGGATTTTCATTTTCTCAAGATTAAGAATTTCTGGATTCGTTCGTGATTTAGGACTTATCGAAATTCGGTTTTAATTTGGAGTGATTTTTAGGGTCTATTCTCGAAATTCATCTTGGAATTATTTACTGAAATTTTTCGGGGCTTACATTTACACATCTTCTTCTACAAACTTGATAAAAAAAATATCATTCTTTTACAACATTTTCAGCATCTAAGTGATAAAGTAATCATATTGCTTCACTTCAATACATTCCTTTTGACTTATTTTAGTGTACGGAATTTTTTTATCTCGTCGCTTTTAGGAATCTGAAATTCACAAAATCTTGATAATTTGTTGTCCTTGATGCTATGAAGCTTTTGTGATGGTTGAAATAGGATAAACTAACTATTTTCTACTTCTTTTTTTTAAAATATTAGGGCTTTACTTGAATGATCTTAATGGACTCTGCCGTGATTTTTGAACTTCATTGAAAACCTGATAAGAACTTGGTTAGTTTACTGTTTCAAAAAGATGATTCTTTTTGTAATAATATTACAAAGTTATAAAACAAAAATGTAGTTAAATTAGTTCAAAATTCTTTAAAAAAAAGTGAAAAATTAAGGTGCCATGGGTTTGTCCTTCAAGCATGGTTAACGACTGTTTTTTTTTTTTTTTGTCTACTAGGTTTTAGTCATAGTTTACGACAAAATTCAATTCTTTTATTTTATTATGCCTTTTTAAACAAAGAAACCTATGTTGTTGTCTTGTTTTGCAGAAATGGCACCCAAAAGACCCTCAATTATAGAACCACTAAAAAAGACCAAAAAGGCTAAATCTGAGTCTAGGCCTTCCACACATGTATATACTAAACCTTAACCCCAATAGGATTAAATACTGGAGATAAGGAAAAATTTGAGGTTTTTCTCATTAGAAAGACAATAGTGCCCAATGTTGTGATGGAGTGAGATGTGATAAGAAGTTATGGCCTAGAAGGATAGTTTATAGAGTATTTTGAAGACCAAGCTTGAGAGAAAGTGTTTGACATCAAGGAAGAAGCATATGGAGGAGTAACCCTAGCCTTTTTGGACTGGGCACTAGGCGCCATGTATGGAAGATAATGTTAGTTTTTATGCCTTTGGAGCATACAGAAATTTTCCCATGAGACAGTTCATAGCAGCTATTGGTCTGTATGATAATAAAGAGGATATTGATGAAGAAGAAATAAGAAACCTACCTGAGGAAGTTTTAGATGGGGAGATGAAGATCTTCATAGCAGCAGTGATAGAAAGCCCATTTTTACCTTAAAAAACAATGGTCTCCAATTCAAGAAGAAGAGTGCTAGAATTCTACACTATATGCTAGTCAGAAGCATATTCTTCAAGTTAGAGGGAGCGAGTACAGTAGCTGAAGCTGAGCTGGACCCCTATATAGTATGATGAAGAGGTACAAAATGAATGTGGGATGGTAGCTTGGAGGATCAAACATCAGGCTAACATGCAAGGTAAAGGAATATTTTTTAAGTGGTCTAATCACCAGAATCCTAAAGAACCTCAAATTCTAGCCAAGGCAGAGCCGACGGATAAAATTTGTAGTTTCAAAGAATTGAACAAGAAAGCCTTTAATGACTTAGGTCTGGTGAGGTAGAAGACCTTAATTTTGATGTTGAAGATGAAGATGTCGAGGCTGTTGCACTTGAAGCACCAGCCCAATTTTCAACAACAAATTTTAATAAGTTAGAGAAAGAAGTGAAGAAACTAAGGAGGAGATTAAGCCTGATTAAAGTTTGAGACTAATAATTAATTAAAAATAGAGTAAATGCACATCATTGATCACTTTCTGTCCATAATTATAGGAAAATAATGAAATGATAGAGATTTGATCAAACTTTTTCAAAATTTGAGGTGAAATCATCAAGTAACTCAATTACACTTGTATTGAACATTATCATCTTGATTTTGAGTTAATGTTATATTGTTGAATTCACTCGATGATATCTATGTGGAATGGTTTTACTTGTTAGTTAACTTGAGAATTTATAGTTGGAATTGGTTTAAGATCCCTAGTAAGGCTACTCAATTAATCATTAAAAGCTTAAATGATTTCTTTGCTTTCTATTTAGGGTTTTGAGAGCTTTATAGTCTTTAATGAAGATTCAAGTGATACTTTCAACTTGATGAATTTTCCTTGTGCTAAATCAAACTAAAATGACCATACGCTTAGGATTGATATGAACAGGGGTTAGTCTCTCAAAAGAGCAATTTCTTAACCATCTGTTAATTTTAAATAAGCCATAAAAAAAAGGTGAAAAGATAGGGCAAAAACCCCTTCAAAGGAAAAAGAAAAGAAGAAGGCAAAAACCTTCCCCTCTACAACTTTAAGTATATAAATAATGAATGAAAATGAAATGAAAGCACATATAAGAAAAATGGTACAAGAGATGAGTTGATGTGTATGTCTTCATTCTTGAGTATAATGCTTAGAGAAACAACTAATGGACAATATACTTTATATATAAGGGGATAAAATTGATTGAGTCTCTCTTACTTTGTTTGACATTTTGAATAATTTTTACTTTAGATTCTGATTTAAACAACAAGGATAAAAGCTTATCTACTTAGATAAATCTAGTGATTTTAGCAAAAGTAACTTTAGCACATGATATAGTAGGATTGTATGAAATTATTTCTATAATAGAATGTTGTGTTTATTGGTGATTGAGCTTAACTGATCTTATCAAATTCCATTCATGATTTATTCAACTATATAAGAAGCTTTACTTTGTTGTTCTGAAATGATGTTCTCCTTGAGGATAAGCAAAAGCTTAAGTATGGGGTAATTTGAAAGTCTTTATACTCTATTCTATCCATAGGAATGTATGCTTTATCTGATCTATTTCTAAATAAATTCCTATGATTCTATGCTATTATTATAAAAATGTTTTTTTTTTCAACTCTTAATATTAAGAAAAGAAGAAACAAAGTGTTTATGATCAAATATGGAGCAAAACAACAATAACAATTTAAGACAAACTTGACCATGGCTGCCAAAGAACTCAACTAAGAGCAACCAAACAAGGCAAAAGTACAGATCGCACCCTCAATCGTGGCAGCCAAAGATCTCAACCGAGGGTGTTAGGTTCTCTCAAATATTAGTTTTGATGATAACAAAAATGTTTTCTAACAAATTTATTTAATGTGCAATCCTCAAGTTATAAATTTTAATCATGGTATGATTAGAAGCTCTATGAATTTTTTTTTATAAAAAAAGATCCAATTCAGAGATTACTTAGAAAGTATTTCAAGAAGATAATATCATTTAGAAGGTAATTTTAAAGGAAGATATACTGTTTGAGGAGAAGACAATAATGCTTAGAGAGTAACTTAGAAAGAAGACCTGTTGTATGGATAAATCAGTAAAATTATGAACAGTAAGCTTTAGATAGAGTTTTCTTTAATTCTTTCATCAATTTGAAGAGCCAGCTCCAAAGTTGAGTGTATATTGGTAATACATTCAAATATGTTTCACAAAGTTGGTTCAAATATCCTGAGGATTCAAATTTTTCATTTCACCTAATTATTGAAGTTTCAAGTTTGACAACAAGTTCAAGTTTTTAAAGTCAGGTAGAAGAAATTCAATCTCGTAAAAGAATGTGGACGACAAGACACAATCCTAATTTATAGAAATATGTGGGAATTGTTATCCACGGATCATGATCAGATCAAGAAATGATTTCAAGATAAGTTCAGAAGATATTTTCAAATGGGCACATGAAGTTAGGAAATAAATAACCAGATTTATTCCATAGGAAGAACTCTAATAAAAATAAAATAGTAGATCACGTCAACAAAAAGGGAGCACAAAATTAGGAACAATGCTTATCTCGAAATTTTTCAACTACCATCCCTCCAACTATTGAAGACAAGCATATAAATACAATAATAGACGTTCAAAAAACATATACGTAAAAAAGAAGCTCTTTACCACTTTATGCGAATTCTTTAGCCCTCATCTGTGCTAATTTCTGCTAATTATATTTCATTCATGCACGAAAATCTTCAGAGGATTCTTAATTTTTATTCCACATTTGTGTTTTGTAATTTGTATGAGACAGATTACAAATAGACTCTGAGTTCAGAGATATCTAAAGCTTAGTGTGAAATCTAATAGAGTGAATTAAGATACTATTTGTAATCATTTTTTATTGGATATAATGAAACGTACAGGTGTGGGATACCAGGTCCTCGGCTTGGAGTTGGAAGAGAGGACTGACATTCAAGACGAAACCTCTAAAAATCATTGTGAAAACTTCTCTTATCCTTCTCTTTATTTTTGTGCATTTAATTACTGGTTGTGATTGCAAAGCAAACTTAAAGCCATACATTATTATAATTAATAGGGGCAGTGTTTAAAGTTTTAAGAAATTGAAGTTGAAGTTTTGTTTTAAAAAAACCAATCCATCCCCGTGCCCCCCCTTCTCCCTTCTCGATTACTTTTCGAGACCAACAATTGGTATTAGAGCGTATTTCTTTTACTTAATTGAGTGATCCATTTTATGATGGTTAAGAATAACATTGCAATCAATCGAGCTCTATATTTTGATGGCACGAATTGCTTGTATTGGAAGATACGCATGTCCACTTATATTAAGGCTAATGTCTATGCTTCATGGCAGGTAATCACATATGGAGACAATCAAGTAATAAGAACTGATAATGCTACGTTCTCATATGCCAAATTGAAGCAAATAGAGAAGAATAATAAGGCTATGAACTTATTGCTTAGTATAATAGCACTATCTAAATTTTACTTGATTTCTTCTTGTGATACAACTAAGGAAATTTGAGATACTTTGTCTGAAACATATGAAGGAACCAATACTATTAAGGAAACAAAAATCAATTCTTTGTTGCAACAATATGAGTTATTTAAAATTAAGCCCGATGAGAAAATTAAGGACGCATTTAATTGTTTTACTGCTATAATTTAGGAAATAACATTTCTTAGAAAGAAAATGGATGATCTTGATCTTGTTAGGAAAATGTTGCAGATCTTGCCCAAGTCATGGGATGCCAAGAAGACAGTTATAGAAGAAGCATAGGATCTAAACAAGCTCACACTTAGTCAATTAAAGGAGAAGTTGATGGCATACGAGTCACATCTCATCACAACTGAAGAACCCAAAAACCACTCGAAGGCGATAGCATTTAAAGCAAAAAGAATAGTTGAATCTGATTCTGATGAGGATAGCGACGACGATGAGGACATCAACATGCTCATAAGGAGATTCAACAAGGTAATGAAGAAAGGAAAAAAATTCAAAAATTTTAGTAAATATAACAATTTTGATACGGGAAAAAGCTTTCAGGAAAAGGAAGAGAAGAAAGAAAAGAGGAGATCATATGCTATGAATGTAAGAAACCAAGACATATCAAACTTGAGAGTCTAGTTTTGAAGAAAAAGATGAAGAAATTCAAAAAGAAAAGTTGAGCAACGATGGCAACTTGGAGCAACTTAGATGAGTCAGAAGCTGACTCGGAGACTGCGAGTGAAGATGAGGAAGAAGCCAATTTGTGTTTGATGGCTACATCTAAGGTAAATTCTAAATTTGAGGCTGTTATATCTGATAATGAAATGCATACAAAAGTGAAAAAGCTCTTAAAGGCTCCCAAAAAGGCTGATTTTGAAGATTTCTAAATTAGATACTGAAAATAAAGCTTGGAAAATGAAAAAGATATTTTGAGCCAAACAAACAAATTGCTTGTTGATGAGAATGATATTTTAAAGAATGATAATGAAAAATTGCATGTTAATTATGATGCTTTACGAAAGAAAATGGTTTTGGAGGGTGAAATTAAAGATCTAAAAATAAGAGTAGAAGATTTGTCACAATCAATCAAAAATACTTTTAAAAGTCTAATGAAACTAACAAAAATTTGAATATGCTCATATCTTGTCAAAGACCTACAAGTATTAAATATGAGCTTGGATATGAACATGGAAATTCATCTAATAATGTGAAAAGGACTGTACTTGTAAAAGAAAGTAAACCTGCAAATACTAAGTTAGTTAAAAATAAGAAACATTAAAAGGGACATGAACAGTAACAATAAAAGATACTTCAGAAGGTACCCTCAACAAAAGTATCCATTTAGAAGGCATACCGAAGACTACAGGTATGGATATAATAGGTGGTATCCAAGACGAAATTATCGTCAATAGATAAATCAAAGATATAATATAACTTCTTATGAGCGTTTCTTTTGCAATAAGGTTGGTCACATAGAAAAATATTATTTTTACAAAAGAAACAAGCTTAGTACACATCAAGTTAAGAAACAAGAAAAGACGAGCTTGATTTATCAAGGACCCAAGCTTGTTTGGGTTCCTAAAAAGGTTTGATCACCTTTTTGTGCATAATTGCAAGAGCAAAGAGCAAAAATAAAAGGAACTTGGTACTTAGACAGTAGGTGTTCATGTCATATGATGGGAGACGCGTCCTTGTTCACTAGCATTATGTGAAAAGAAAAAGGATATGTGAGATTTGGGATGATAGCAGGTAAAATCATATGATTAGGTACGATTGGCCATCCTTCATATGTGATTGAAAATGTTTCTTTGGCAATATGACTAAAGCATAATCTCTTGAGCATAAGTCAATTGTGTGATAGAGGTGGCAAAATGATCTTTGAGAAAAATAAATGTTATGCCTATAGTTTTGAAGGAAAAAAATTATTCGAAGGCTTTAGGAAAAGGAACATATCTGATTTCACCCTCTGATATGAATATCAAGTGTTGCTTTATAACCATGAATGAAAATATACAGATATGGCATAAAAGGCTAAGTCACGTGAATTTTAATTAACTAGAAAAGCTTTCTAGAAAGAATCTTGTTGTTGGTTTGTCTAAAACTAGCATAAAACATAATGTTAAATGTGCAACTTGTTTAAAGAACAAGATGGTTTCAATTTCCCATAAAAGCAAAAATATGATTTCAACAAAAAGACCACTTGAACTTTTACATCTTGATTTGTTTGGACCTACAAGAAACTTAAGCTTAAGAGGAAATAAATATGGACTTGTAATTGTTGATGATTTTTCAAGATTTACTTGGGTGCTTTTTCTAAAATATAAATCTAGTACTTTTAACACGTTTCAAAAATTTGCCAAATAGATTCAAAATGAGAAAGGATATTCTATTATTTCTTTAAGAATCGATCATGGTAAAGAATTTGATAATGCTCTTGTAAGCCCCAGAAAATTTAGTAAACAATCATAAAATACACATAAAAAACAAACTCTAAAAATGACTCCAAATTAAAACCGAACTTCGAACAAGTCCTAAAATATAAACGGAAGTGAGAATTCCTTGATCTTGAGAAACTAAGAATAAAATAGGAACTCCAAAATTTCTTAAGTCCAAAAACCATTATGTAAGATAAATTGTTTACCTAGTCTGTAATTCATAAAAATCGGGATAATATAAAACTCAATGACAATTTACTAAAAAGCAATTTAATCCGTAACATGACAATTTGAGAGATCAAGAAATCACCAAAGCCAATTCCATAACTAAGCTTTGGCACGATTGAGAAAACTCTATATGCCAATAATAAAATATAGACTTTGGAAATCCTCCAAACGACCAGACTAATAATCCTAAGAGACGAAAATCACAATAAAGCTCTAACGATCAAATCAAACTCCCAAGAATCATAGAACAAGTTAGAAATTGAAACCGCGTAATCTTAAGAAGGAAGAACTCAAGAAACAAAATAACAATTTAAATAATCCAAAATTCTTAAGTTAAACAATTGTTCATAAAACCTTAAATCGAAGCAAAATAATTTTGAACAAAACACTATGAAGATCCTTTTTCAGAGCAAATTATAAATCAAGATTTCCTAAAATCATTCCAAAATCGATATTTGACTCAAACTCAAGAAATCATATTCGGTAACCATTACCGATATAACTCAAGATATAATAATTCAATTCAAGATTTCCGAAAGCAGTAAGAGATATTAAATACTTCTAAAAATAAAATTTAAAATAAATTTCTCAAACTAAATACGTTATATAAAAACATAAACTCTCAGTTTCCAAAATTGGCAAAACATAAACCGGAAAGTCAACCGGGAACCCTAAGTTAACAAAACCTTAGTGGAAAGTAGTAGTTAAGATCCGGCAACACCGTATTCTTAAACCAAGACGTCGAAATATAAGTAAATGGTTTAGCAAGGTCCGTAATAATATAAGGATTCTTAAAAATATCAGATTGGAAAATTTTTGGCCTATTCCGAACCTGATCAGACACAAACTTCGAAAAGCATGTCCCGACGCTCGGAATACCAAAAATAAACCGTTAATACCGTTAGACTCGTAATTTTATAAGATTCCCAAAAATATCAGTTTCGTAATTTATCGATAACTATAAATATCTTATATAGCAATTTCATTCATATTTTTTTACTACTGATAATTAATTTGTCTTCTACACTATTCAAGGTACACTAGTACACTATTCTACACTATTCACTCTCTCTACTTTAATTCTAATCACTCTTACAAATGACACAATTCACACTATTCACATTTTCTTTTCCCATAAAAATCTATTCATACCTTTCTTGCAAAATATCACTTCTCTTACACAAAAATTAATCATAATTGTACTTTTCTCTCTCCCCCTTCATGTTGCCATCCATCACTCTCTCTCTTTCCTCTCTTTTTATTTTTTTTTTCAATTATTTAGATCACTCTTAATTCCTCTCCTCTTTTCCTATAAATACCACATCTCCCCTTCTCATTTCTTCACACCTTTCTCAAGTAGAGAATTTATGCAAAATTCTCTCCAAAACACTCCTCTCCATATTCTTGCAAGAACTCTCTTCTTGTAAGAAGAAACTCTCTTCTTCTACCAAAATAAGTTTCTTTTCAAGCCTCATTTCTAACCACTACCAAAAACCTTCAAGAAAGCAATCCTTCTTTTCTTCTTACCCATTTAGGTAATGAAGAACTCATATTTCATTTTTTTTTCCCATGTCAAGTAACCTTATATGGTTTTGATGTTGTTTCTTAGGTTGAAAAACTAAAGACAACCACATTAAGATCATGTTTGGTTCTTATTCATGGAATTACCTTCATGCATATTTATACCTTCTTATTTATTACTTGTTTTATATTTTGATCTTGTTATTTATTTATTTTATGATGCAATTTATTTACTTGCTTTCCTAGTATTTTAAGACTAGTCTTTCTAGTCTTAGACTTATCCTCATCAAGTCAAAATAATTTTTCTTTCTTGTTATTCATGTTTTGGGACGGAATTTATTCTTTGTCCCGGGAGCTTAGATCTCCCAATACTTGATATATATGTATATTGTTATATGTTCTTGTTCATATCTCTCTTTTATTTTTGCTTATTTACTTATGCTCATAAACTTGAATGATTCATGGTTAAAATATTATAATGACCAATGGTAACTAAAATCATGAAACAAATTTTGAATATAAGAAAAATAGTTAGCTACAAGAGTTGATAAAAGAAGTTCTTTGAAAAACTAAAGGAAAGGATTTTTTTGTTATCAAAGTCATTAAAGGGTTGGTTTTTCCAAAAGAGTTTAAGGATTAATAAACTAGTTTTGACAAGAGCAATAATTTTCTATAAAACCATGGCATTTCAAGAAAGGAGTTTTCAAAAATTAGTTTCGATATAGATGATTTGATAAAATAAGTATCTTTTCAAAAATAAAACCAATGAGGTCTTAAAAAGATAGTTTGAAGGAATGAAACTCATATTTTCAATATAGCAGAAATAAGAAGGTTTTACCCAAGATTGAAGCAAAATGAAAATAAGGATTTTGTTTTGGAAACTTAAAAACGAGTAAGTTGATCTTTACAATCATCCAAGAAATTTACACTCTTTTTGAAAGAAGTAAAACAAGTTTTTCAACTTAGAAAACCAACTCAAGAGCCTACTTTCAAACCATAGGCTAAATATAATGGAAGTGATTTTTGGAAATAAAATCTTGAACAAGGAAAAACCATAAGATAGACATAAGGAGTAAAATCTTTAAAATGATATAAAACCTAAGAAGTCATTTCTCAAAAATAAAGACTAACACTACATTTTCCAAAACTTCTAAGACTATGATCAAGGCCATAATAAAGTAATTAATTATCGTCCATCAATCATACTTGATGAATGAGTTATATGATTATCTAAAGGAGTTTTTCAAGGTATATTGATAGCTAAGTGCCTATCAAAGTTTTTGGATAAAGTGTGATTTGGATTTGGAACTTGTTTTGCGAAATGGGGAAATTCGTGCAGACCTAGTGCACCCCTCTGATCGCCACCTTTTTGATCTCGTTTGATGAATATAACCTTAGAAATAGATAGCTCTCGTCAAATAGGTAGAAATCGATATATTATATGCGCAATTCCGAGTTAAAATGAGCAAGTTATGACCATTTTAAGTTGGAATTGTTTTCCATCCGAACTTTGACGCAAATAGAAGTTTTGGTTGATCCTTGGTGAAATACTCATCCCGGGTATTTCTTTTATGTAGAGAACGAGGAGCTCGGGACTTCTCTTCCGAAGGATCAACATGGATAAGGAATGCGCTAAGGACGAGTGAGTTCATTTCTTAAGTAATTATGCTCATTGAGTGTGCTTGTAATTATAGTGGCACAAGACTTAGGCAAGGATAAAATTGTTGATGAGATGTGAATTTTTCCTGTTGAATGAAAAATAAGTATATCGAGGCAAGACTTGTTGTAATAACATTGCATGAACTAGTATAGACTTGGATTGTCTGAAATTCTCTATGATCACTCTCAACATATATAATTAATATGCCACAATTATATGACTAAGCTATACACGCATATCACGAGTGAGTCACATTGCATTACGAGAATGCTTTTGGTAGGAACAAAAGTATGATCGGGAGACAGTGGGCCTTCGTTAACATTAAGGATCTACAGGATCACTTAAGTTAATGGGAAGTGGAGTAGACACTATGAACCAATACATATAAACAGGTGGAGGACCACCTTCGTTAACATCGGGCCTATGAGGTCACTTATGTTGATGGGAAGTGGAGTAGACACTATAAACCATAAGAGAAAATATTGGAATTATGGTCGCATGTTTGTGGGCCACCCCAAACCCCGAATGGAGGGCATAAATCCATTCACATATGGCTTCCGGAAAGTTATATGCTTGTATGTTCACGTGCTTGTGCATTCATATGATTGTTTAAATAAACTTGTTTGTATAATTTTACAATTGAGTATATTATTGCGGAAATGAATTCACTAAGCTAGTGTAGCTTATACCCCAATAGATATTTAAATAAAACAGGTTGATATAAATTTCTTGTTTGGGGATCGGGATGTCTGGAGCCGAGGGAGGTTTGAGGACAATAGCGGTGAATGCCCTTATGATGTGGAAAATTATCTTGCTGAGGTTAGTTAAATTTATTTCTAATATCTTGTTGCTCATATCAAAGTAAATTGTACCACTTCGGTTGTGTCTCCTTTATGTGTTGTACGCCTTGTATATGATATGGAAGCCTTTGCGTGACTGAGGTAGTCATTCCTAGGCTTTAATATCATGTACGGCGGACTGCTATGTTAAGGGTACCTCTCGAGGTGTGACAGCTCTTTTTATAAATTTTGGTGAAGAACTTGGAATAAATCGTAATTTTTCAGCACCTGTACACCTCAACAAACGGTGTGGTTGAATGAAAAAATAGGACAATACAAGAAATGACACGTTCTATATTAAATGAAAGTGGAACAGCTAAATATTTTTGGGCTGAGACTATTGCAACTGCTTGTTACATAATGAATAGAGTATATATTTGTCCTCATTCTACAAAAACATCATATGAATTGTTCTGTGGTAGAAGATTATCCGTTCATATTTTCATGTGTTTGGATGTAGATAGTTTGTGAAAAGGAATGCAAATAATCTTGGTAAATATGATGAATGTTCAAATGAAGCAATCTTTTTGGGATACTCTCAAAATAGTAAAGCATAAATAAAACAACAAAAGTAGTTAAAGAATCTATTAATGTGCGCTTTCTTGATGATGTGAAAAATGATGCTCATGATGATGATGATGTGTTTATGTTTGATGATGAAAATGAACCTAAATCTGATAACTCAGAGACTAAAGCAGAAGGTAGATCTAATGAAATCCTAAAACTTGATAAATCAGAAGCTAAAGCAAAAGGTAATCCGGAAACAAAATTTGATAAACCCAAAAACTGAAAAACCTTGAAGTATAAATCATTTCATCCTCTTAGTTTGATTATTGGTGATGTAGAATTAGGAACAAAAACCATATCTAAGTTACAAGAACTTGAAAATCATTTTGCTTTGCTGTCTTAAATTGAACCAAGTAATATTGATGAAGCTCTAAATGATAATAATTAGATCAATACAATGCAAGAGGAATTAAGTCAATTTCAAATAAATAATGTTTGGAACCTAGTACCTATACCTCAAAATAAATCTATTATAGGCACTATCACGCCCCAACGGGTACCTAAACGTGACAACCCTATTAAAGCTCAAGAATAACTACCTCAGTCACTCGAAAGCTTCCATATCGGTACAAGGCGTACATTCACAACAAAGGGAGACCGTTGAAGTAATGCATTTTAAGATATTGGCAGCGGAACATACAAAATAACACTTAATATATATTCATTGAAATAAAAGTCTTCCAGCTTCTAAGGGGCATTCCCCCGATAATCATGATAACATGGTTCTAAATATAACATAACTAAAGCTAGAAGATTTTAGAAGAAATCTACTCTATAATCTTCAAAATAGATTCCTCCAAAAGCTTCTCAAAATAAAGATTCTACTCGGGTAGATCAAGGTGGTCTCGGGTGCAAAAGATAGTCCTGCAATATCAAAAGTCTATAGGAGTATAAGCATGACTTGCTTAGTGAGATATTCCTTACGCAAAAGTACTCATAACAAGCAATCAACCAAGTTTATTAAACAAGCATATGAATGCAACAATCATATGATCAAACAGTACATACGACTATCAGGTTTCGTATGTGTGATGGATTTACCCCTCCATCGGTGGTTATGGAATGCTTTGAACTGGGTCCCGAACAACCTCCTTAAAGTTTCCGCGCGTCTTGGGGTTCCAACGAACCGTACTACTAGTCCCCGGGCTTTCCTTACCCAAAGCGATCTATTCGGCTCGGCTACACCTTGAGGCCGTATTCCCCAAACGTCCTAACTCTCAAGATGTAGCTAGGCAGCTTACCTTTCCGGTCCCACGCTGAGGAGTGGTAGCAAAAACTTCGAAATGATATTCTAAGTGATTTCCATGAGCAATTTATTATATGGGGATTTCAATATAACATTAAATCATTTTAAAGCGATCAAACAATATTTGCACACATAACAATCATACATAAAACATTTACATCAATCATAATTTGGATTCCGATATACTTATTGTTCATTGATCGCACATAACAATTCACACTCATAGTTCCCATAATATCCCACATGCATATTAATTTTATCTTTTCCTAACATCTAGTGCTCTATTCTACAAGCGCATGCACGAATACGTAAACGTAAAGGAAACTCACTCGTCCATAGCTTTCTTCTAGGAGCCGAAGTAATCATCGGGAAAGACAAGATCGTGGTCCTCGACACCTAAACAAAAGAAATACCCAACATGAGTATTTCATCCAAGATCTATTCAAATTCTATAATTCTATCTTAGGGAATTCGTAAAAATCGTATGAAATAGAAATTCCAACTTAAAATGGTCATAACTTGCTCATTTTAACTCAGAATTTCGCATATTATATATCGATTTCTACCTACTCAAAAAGATCTATCTATTTCTAAGGTTATTTTTATCAAAAGGAGTTATTTCGGTCTCAGAATAGTAACGGACAGAATTGATACGAATTTCAAAACTGGAGTTTTCAAACTTCCTTCATTCAAAAACTTTTGTACAAAATATAGGTATATTTGTATGATTGAAAAACCCTTTGAATACATATGTATAGACTCAAACCATATGCATGAATTTAGTGGTGTTGTCTCAACAATGATTTTGTAAAACAATGTGTCATTTGAAAGTGAAACAAGCTTAAGACTTGAAAAGAAATTAGTTTTGCTTTGAAAAATTTCTTAAATTATCATAAGTGAGTATTTCTTTCTTTTAACTCCATTTCTTTGTTTTTAAGAATTTTAGTAAAAGTAATTTTAATCTTCTAGGATTTCCAAAATTTTACTCTAGTAGTTTGGAAAACATAGTTTTTCCTAAATATTTTATAGTTATATGTTCTATAGTCCTTCTAAAGTTTTGATCTTCTTTAAAAAGATAATATTAATAAGTTATTTATTATTTCATTTCCTAAGTAAAGCTTATCCTTAAAAAGATTATTTTTGATAATTTTGAAAAACTTGTTTAGACTTTAATATTCTAAGGTGTTGGTAGAAAACTTTGAAAATTGAATTTAAGAAATCCTTTGTTTAAACAATGAATTAAGTTTAAAGAAACTTTCTTATTTTATTGGTTTGAAGAGAAAGTTTGTGATAATCTTTACTTTATGTATTTCTTGGTAAAACCACATATTTTTACCAAAACTTGAGCTAACTTATCTATCTTTAGAAAAATATTTGTTTAAGATAAAGCTTCAAGTCTTTTTAGGAAAATAATTTCTTATGTGACAAAATTTATTTTTAAAGAGAGTTCTTATTCTTATTTGTATTACTTGAGAAAACTCATTTTTATTGTGGTTGAGACAATAACAACATATTCATGTATGAATGAGAATACATAACTATGAGAAACATAAAAACAACATAAAATAAGAGCATAAATAAAGTCAAGTATTGGGAACCTTAGCTTCATCAAGGTATCCCGGGACTAAAAATAGACTAGTCCTCAAAAGAAAAGAAAAGCAAAGAAATAAAATTGTTTTGACTTGATATGGACAAGTCTAAGACTAGAAAGACTAGTCTTAATAATTGCATGAAATTAAATAAATTGCATAACTTGAAAGTAAATAAATAACAAATGAGCTTATATGCTCTAAATAAATAAATATATATAATATACATAATACTTTTTATAAGTTAGGTTAGAACAAATAATAACAATAACAATAATAACATAATAATAACATAAAGAAAAAAAATAGAACATGAACAAAAACAAAACATGAATAAATTGTTGCTTCTTTAACTCAATGAGTCTAAGAAACATACACTAAACTCATGTTGAGTTATATGAACATGATGAGAGAATATAAGAATCTTTTACCTAAAGCTTATAGGTTATTGATAAGATCATATTTTATACAAATCTTGATGATCAATTGAGCTAGAATGGATATTTGTTTTGATTAAATTTTATGTTTCAGAACTAATTTGGATAAAAGAAATCAAAACAAGTGAATTTGAATTGAAAAGAGGAAAAATTGAAGTCAAGGCCGGCAATTCAGCATTGAAAGCCGCCGGCTTTCAGACGGCGTAAAATCCAAGGCCGTTGCAGCACAGCCAGCTTTGCCCAGCACAAGTTAAACAACATTCAAAGCCGCCTCAAAGCTGCCGGCGTAGAAGATGAAGAAGCCAGCGTAAATGAAGGCCGGCAGCCCAGAACTGAAAAATCACCAGCTTTGAAGGAGTTTCATTTTAAGCTGGCATGAAAGCCGCCGGCCTTGAGGCAGTGTACATGGAAGAATTGAAGAGACATGAAGATATCCAACACTTGAAGGAAAATGAAGCAACACATCTGTTGGAATGCCTACGCCGGTGTAAAAGCCGCCAGCCTTAGGACGGCGTTCGTTATAAATCAGCCCACCGCTTCATTTCTGACTATATACGCCGGATAAATCTACGTTCAAAGCCGCCGGCGTTGAAGCGGCCTACATTGTAACAGATATTGAAGGCTGCCAGTGCACTGCCTGCGCAAAGGACAATTTGAAGATACGCCGCCTGTAAGCCGCCGGCGTAGGATCCATAACGGCCGGCGTACATTGAGAAACAGCAAAGTTCATTAATTGTTTTTCATGAAATTTTTCCTATAAATAGGGGGTCTTCCCCTCACATTCAGAATCATCCAAGCATCCAAATATCCAGTACTACAAGTAGCTTAGAATATTTAGAATAGGCATTTCACAAGAGATTTTGAAGAGATTTGAGCCTCCACAGGATGATGAGTATGAGTGCAAGAGGATCACATCTGCACCATTTAGAGGCTGGGGATTGCTGAAAAACCCCAGGCCAGCACAGCCACCGGTATTGGAGGAGGTTGAGTTCCAGGATATTTTTCCTGGAGACGTTCCATTTGAGATGCCATCTACATCTGCTCCACCTCCTCCTACAGGCGCTTCATCGGCATACGGTATGGACCAGCTTAGGCTGGATGTTGAAGAGCTGAAGCGTCAGAGTCAGGAGCTCAGAGATAGTCAAGAAAGGAGAGAAAGAAGAACAAGAAATTCAGAAAGACTATCTTTGATGCGCTGAAGACGGCCATCTGCTGCATTAGCCCAGAGACGGGGCTGGCATGACCTATCAGACTTCATCTGAGTCTCATCACTCAGATAGGCTCAGTTCAGAGCATACTCAGACAGCCAGCCCAGGAGCCACTGCGAGACACACACCTGAGGGCAGCAGCAGACAGAGCCCGGGGCCAGAGAGCTAGAGACCCTGCTAGCTCTTATTTGCTTTTATTTGATATCTATATTATTGGCCTGTATATTTATTGAGTACCCAAGTTCCTGTGGGTGAACTCATTTCTTATTTTTCTGCTTTTATTCTGCTTTTATTTTGTTTTTGTTTTTGTTTTTGTTTTTCTTTGTAGTGATTACAGGAATCGAGCAAAGCAAATCTCTTGCAATGCCAAATTTTGATGATTATGAATCAACTGACTTCAGGGAAGTATCCAATTCATTTCTTATTTCTTTCCTCTGTTTTATTTGTTGAAAAACAGTGAGGTCACTGTTTGATTGAAGTGTGGGGGAAGGATAGAATTACATGAAGTGTGAAATGAATATGATCTGTTTGCTGTTGTTTATATTGAAAAATCTCCACCTTGTATTTTTGGTTTGAAAGCAAATCATGAGGAAATTCTGCCAAAATTTTTTCAAAAATCTCTTGAATTTGGAGATAGTACAAAGCAAAGAATGAAAATCAATGAAATTGACTTGTGAAAGTGTCTTACTCACCTGCTATTGTGATTGGTTTACTAAGTTAAAATTAAGTTGTAAAATCCTTAAGGAACAAGTTTACTTATTTTTAACTTTGGAATTGGAAATTTAAGAGCTGGTCGAGTCCTTTTGTTGAAAAATAAACAGGTCTACTTCTTGGAAATTTTAATTTGTATATATTCTTTGAATTTTAACACTTGGTGAAAGAGGTAGAAGAAACTTTTAAACTTAGTGATCCTTTATAAAAATAAGTCTTTGATATTGTATTGCATTCAAAAGAAAGAAACAAGCATAGCCACTACTCCTCTGACTTGAAATATTGAGTTATGAGTATCTGAACTTGAATGTTAAAGTGAGGAAGAGTTCTTAGGGGTATTTTGAAACCTGGTCACTTAGGTGATGAGCCTGGGATGTGCCGACTCAATGAACTCACTGTAACGAAAAGGGAAGAATGGCAAAAGTTCAATTCATGAGCTTTGAAAAACAAAAAGATGGAGGCAAAAACCTCCCAAAAAGAAAATAAATGCTTGAGAAAGAAAAAGAAAAATGAATGCAAAATATGCAAAGGAAGGAGACTTATAATAAAGAAGGAGAAATTCTAAGGAAAAAGTAGATACCACATGCTTTCATTTTGTGTTACTTAGAATATATATAAGCTAGAAATCCAATGAAGTTTAAATGAGTATTTTTCCTTAGTGGATTGAGTATTTGCTTTTGAATTGAAAGTTCTTTTGTTAAAAGTTGAGATTAAAACTTGTTTTGTTTGGATTAACTCCTAAATTTTGATTATAGTACTCTAATTGCAAGGAATTGGTATGGTTAGAGCTGTAGATACAAGAAAAACAAGTTAAAGAAGTTGAGATTAATTGAAAAATTGTACTATCTAAAAGAGATTTCATTTTATTTCATTTTGCTTGAGGACAAGCAAAAGTTCAAGTGTGGGGGAATTGATAAGATCATATTTTATACAAATCTTGATGATCAATTGAGCTAGAATGGATATTTGTTTTGATTAAATTTTATGTTTCAGGACTAATTTGGATAAAGAAATCAAAACAAGTGAATTTGAATTGAAAAGAGGAAAAATTGAAGTCAAGGCCGGCAATTCAGCATTGAAAGCCGCCGGCTTTTAGACGGCGTAAAATCCAAGGCCGTTGCAGCACAGCCAGCTTTGCCCAGCACAAGTTAAACAACATTCAAAGCCGCCTCAAAGCTGCCGGCGTAGAAGATGAAGAAGCCAGCGTAAATGAAGGCCGGCAGCCCAGAACTGAAAATCACCAGCTTTGAAGGAGTTTCATTTTAAGCCGGCATGAAAGCCGCCGGCCTTGAGGCAGTGTACATGGAAGAATTGAAGAGACATGAAGATATCCAACACTTGAAGGAAAATGAAGCAACACATCTGTTGGAATGCCTACGCCGGTGTAAAGCCGCCGGCCTTGGGACGGCGTTCGTTATAAATCAGCCCAACGCTTCATTTCTGACTATATACGCCTAGATCTACGTTCAAAGCCGCCGGTTGAAGCGGCCTACATTGTAACAGATATTGAAGGCTGCCAGTGCACTGCCTGCGCAAAGGACAATTTGAAGATACGCCGCCTGTAAGCCGCCGGCGTAGGATCCATAACGGCCGGCGTACATTGAGAAACAGCAAAGTCATTAATGTTTTTCACGAAATTTTTCCTATAAATAGGGGGTCTTCCCCTCATTCAGAATCATCCAAGCAACCAAATATCCAGTACTACAAGTAGCTTTAGAATATTTAGAATAGGCATTTCAAAGAGATTTTGAAGAGATTTGAAGTTATACAAGATTTGCAAGTGAAGCTTTAGTATTTTGAATTGGTGATTTCTAATCTTATTCTTTTTATGCAATTCATATACTTGAATATTCTGATCATAATGAAATCATTTGCAATTTCTTATTTGATTGTTGAATCATCATCCATGAGTAGCTAAATTTTTTGTGGGAAGTTGATGAAGCTTTAAACATGCTAAGATGATTTTTGAATCCATGTTATAAGATATTTAGAATCATGAAATATTCATATTGAATTCTGATTATTCATCATGTTTTGGTGTATAAGAATTCTAATAACTCGGAAGGGAAATTAGTGTTCACATGAATTCATAAATTGAGATTAAATTGCAATTGCGGAAGCGGCGTAGTTTAATCTAGTTTAGAAATTATCCATGAATATTAATGCAATGTTTTATGTTGATTTCTCACTAAGGAATTAGGAGATTTTAATATAAAGTATTAGTCAATTGTAGAATCGGGAGATTTATAATTGTAATTTTGATTCCACTAATGATTTATTTAACGGAAGTTATTGAATTGTTTTGTGGTTTAAAAGGTTTTCAAACTTTGTTTTTAAATCTTGATAATTTCTTATGAATGTTCATGAATCTAATTATCATTATAACATGAGTTCAAGTTGATTAGTAATAGTTTAAAGTGGATTCTGCTCCTTCCCACACTTTTCACCATATCCCTCTCTTTAAAAGCTCATTGCATTTCATATAGATAATTAGCTAGATAAGTTAGTTTAACTTAATCATCAATTGCCTAGATATTAGTATTAGTTGATAATTGTCTAGTAGTTAGTAAATCCTTGTGGGATCGACACTTTATTCATGCTATATTACAATAGAAGACCTAGTGCGCTTGCTAGAAATATGCTTTAAAATTCAATACTTATCACAGCACATCAGTTTGTTGAAGAAGAAAAGAATGGGTTGTTGTATTATGTGGGACTTGGTTTTCTAAAGAAAAGAAGAGACTTGAGAGAGATTTTGGGAGAGGAATTTTGTAGAATGATTTTGGGAGAGTTTTAGTATGAATTTTTGTTGTGTGAAAGAATGGAAGAGGAATGGGGTATTTATAGATTTTTGGAGTGGAAATTAGATGTAATAAAATAAATTGGAAAAGAAAACAAATTGAGAGGAAGAGGAGAGAGAGGGTGGACGGCAAGGGCATGGGGAAGAGAGAAAAATTGATTAAATTTGTTGTTTTGTAATAAAAAGAAGTAATATGTAAAGTATGATGTGATTAAAGTTGTATGGGGAAGGTAAATTGTAAGATATAGGTATGGTAGAGTGTAAGAATAGAGTGTAAGAAAAAGTAGAGATAGGTGAATAGTAATGAATAGTAGAAAAGTACTATGAATAGTAGACTAGACAATTAAAATACCGGTAGTAACGAAAATACGCGTAATTAAGCTATATCTGATATTTTTAGTTACCGAAAAATTCTAAAAACTGATATTTTTGAAACCTTATATTTTTACGAATCTATTGGTGTTGTCGGAATATTTTTGCTATCCGGTGCATCGGGGCACGGTTTTAAAAAACTGATCCCGATCAGATCCGAGGGACACTAGAAAAATTCTAATATGATATTTTTAGGCTTTCTATATTTATTACGAACCCATATTCCACAATTATTTGAATTCTTTTCTAGGGTTTAAGAACACGGGATTGCCGGATCTAGATTCACTAGACTAATCATATAACTAGGTTAACTTTAGGGTTTCGTTTCAACTTCCGGTTCTTAGGGTTTGCTAATATTATCGAAAAATCTAGGGGCTTACAGGCACTAAATGGGTATTTCTAAATAAATTAGATGAAAATGGAAAAATTGTTAGAAATAAAGCTAGACTAGTAGCAAAAGGATATTCACAAGAAAAAGGAATAGACTATGATGAAACATATATACCTATTTCTAGACTTAAGGCTACACGTTTTTTGCTTGCTTATGCTTATTTTAAAGATCTTAAGTTGTTCCAAAAAGATGTGAAAAATGAATTTTTGAATGGCTATATTAAAAAAGACGTATATGTTGAACAATCTCTCCTAGATTTGAAGATCCCTTTAAGCCTGAATATGTCTTTAAGTTAAGAAAAGCTTTATATGGACCTAAACAAGTGCCAAGAGCTTGGTATGAGGGACTTAATGAGTATCTCATTTCAAGTGGTTATCAAAGAGGTATGACTAATACAACCTTATTTATGAAGCATTATAATAATGATATAATAGTTGTACAAATATATGTTAACGACATAATATTTGGATCAACTAATAAGCAATGTTGTCAAGAATTTACAAAGCTAATGCAGGAAGAATTTGAAATATCTATGATGGGTGAGTTGAACTTCTTCTTGGGATTACAAATCAAACAAACAAAAAGAAGGGATCTTTGTTCACTAAAAGAAGTATACTAAGCAAATATTGAAAAAGTTTGGATATGAAAGACAAAGGAAATTGCTACTCCAATGAGTTCTTCTGTCAAATTAGATCTTAATTCTCAAGGTAAGAAAGTGAATGAAAAATTGTGTAGAAGTCTAATCGGTTCTCTTCTATATTTGACTGCATCAAGATTGGATATTTTGTTTTTTATTTGTATTTATGCAAGATTTCAAAGTAGTTCAACTGAAACACATTTAAAAGCGATTAAAAGAATTTTCAAGTACATTACATGCACTGCAAAATTAGGAATCTGGTGTCCTAAAAATCAAAGTTTTGAATTAATTAGACATTCAGATGTTGAATATACACGATGCAAAGTGGATAGAAAAAGTACTTCTAGTAGTTGTCAATTCTTAGGAGACAAACTGACTTACTGGTTTTCAAAGCGACAAAATTCAATTGCTCTATTAACAACAAAAGCTGAATATGTTTCAATTGGACATTGTTGTGCACAAATTCTTTGGATAAAACAACAATTACAAGATTATGTATTAAATTATAAAAATATTTCTATAAAATGTGATAATACAAGTGTAATAAACTAAACAAAAAATCCTGTGCACCATTCTAGATCTAAACATATGGAGATTATACATCATTTTAATAGGGATCATGTAGCTAATGGAAATATTAATATTGAATTTGTTTCTACTGAAAATCAATGTATTGATATCTTTACAAAACCTTCAGATAAAAACAGATTTGAATTTTTGAGAAATGAAATTGGAATGTGTAATCCTTTTTAAATGGTATTTTATATTTTTGCAAATAAGTGTTTTAATGAAATTAATGATAAATAAATAAAAAGTTGCTTTTGGATTAATATTTGTTTTGAAAGTTGCACCTTTTCTTTCTCTCTCCTATTAACGTATATCTACTTATTCTAATCATACTAAAACATATATCTTCTCTTTGAAATGAATCACTCTTTCCATCTTCTCCTTTTTAAAACCCTAAAATGGCTCCACGCAAATCCTTTCCCTAGCCTCCAAAGGCCTTAAATCTGAAAAAAATAACATAACGTATAACAATCAAAGATGAAACCTCAAGTTCTGAGGAAGTTCTTCCCCTTGTTACACAAGAAGGTAAAATGCGAGAAGCTATATCAAAGCAATACATGATGATAATACAGACCATGAAGATATTACACAAAGAACAAAAGGAAGAAAGCAAAAAGAAGAAGAAAGAAAAAAAAAAGAACAGAATGATAAGGAAGATTCTGAAAAGGTGGCAACGCAATCAAACCTTGAGTTGGAGGACGACTCAGAAAGTTTAGTAGATAAGACACAAAGGAAGAAAAACACCAAAAAGAGGAGACTTTCTCTAAGTTCAGCTACTGGAACAACACCAGCAAAGAAAAGGAAAATTCTTTCAAACAAGGTATTAGAATGTGCCTTTGTCGATTTTAAGTTTTTTTAAGTCGAATGAATTTTTCTGGGATCATTGGCTGAATAGAATAGGTTGTAGAAATCTGTGTGATATTACTGATCTTGTAGATGAAAATTTGATTAGAGAATTTATGACAATCTGAATTTGATAGAAGGATTTTTCTTGAAATAAAAAATCTAGGAAAATCTATAAAGATTAGTAGAAAGGATTTAATAGATTGTTTTGGGATAAAGGATGAAGGGAATAATGAAAAGTTGTTCAACTCTCACAATAGTGAAATTTGTAAAGATATCAATGATGGAGTTGGAGAATTAAAAGAAAAAGATATCTTTTCTACTGAGTTTGAACTTATAGTAAGATTGTGGCATAAAGTAATCATGGATTGTCTTTTACCCAAGAATGGTAGTGTAACCATGATTTCTAGAGAAGAGGCAATAGTTATTCTTGAAATCAAAAGGAATTTGAAAGTTGATATGGCAAGTTTGATTTTGAAGCACTTATGGAGAACACAAAATAACATACCATATGGGAACCTACTAATGAGGCTTTTTAAGTTCAAGAAGATAAAACTTCCAAAGAATATCAAAATGCCAATTGGTTTAAAGAAGATTAGCGAAACAAATTTGAAAATGATGAATATTTTTATGAAAGAAAAATTTTGGTTTACTTGGGATGAAACCTGGTATATACTTCCAAAACTCAATAAAATAAAATTTGATTGGAAGAAAGTGAAGGCACTTGCTAAGGGGGAGGTCCTTCTTGAATCAGAGAGTGGCTTAGAGGAAGAGGAATAGTCTCCTATGGCTGAAGGAAAAACATCTAGGAGATTGGGAAAAGAAAAGATGAAAAAGAAAGAAAAGAAGAAATTTCATAATGATAGGAGGAAAAATTGAAATTGAGGAAGGGAAACAGGTTGAAGACGATACTGAGTCAGAGAGTGATTCAAAAGGTCCACCAGCGGAACCAGCTAGTGAAACATCTAAATCAAGTTTTAAATCAAGAATAGTAGACATTATAGAGGAGAAATTTGAGAAAATGAAAAAGGATTTAACAAACTCCATGCTCAATGCTTTTAATGTCTTTAAAGGAGCTAATCAAGAGGATTCCTCTTCTCATGAACCTGTACTTTTGAACACGTTCAATTGTTTGAAGCTCATGCTACTTCTAATGCTCAAAAGGAACAAGTTCAACCTTCATATCTTCTTATCCAATCTCAGCAAATTATCCCATATCAACCACCTGTTCTTAACCAACCTCTACCAAGCCTTTCTCTAGAATATGTCATTGCATATGTGATCTCATAGCTTCTAGTCTTATCTTCTATTTGGAGACAGAATCGTATCTCATTTTTCATGTATCATGTTAAAGCAGCCACCTAAAAAAGATAAAGCATGACACCTTTGAGTTGTTAAAAGCTATTTGTGGGAGGAATCAGTTAAAGCTTTTGTGAGAAATACAAACATGCCTATTTTAGACAATATGGTTATCAAAATCACAATTTTTCTATTCACTTGAATGCATAAGATTGATAAAATCGTATAAAATCATACAAAACCAATAAAGTCGAAGGCGTGTAGATTCGTATACTTAAATTTAATTCTATAAAAATTTTACACCTAAATATTTTTGCGTCCCTTTTAACTAAAGAAAAAATATATAGTTAAGAATTGGCTACATATTTTCCTTCATATATTTCAACGTATATATACAAGATACAATTGAGCTATACAGGTATGACACCTCTATATTGTTGTATACAATTGTATAATCCTAAAAGCTATACAAGGAAAAAATAATTATACAATTATATCAGGAATATCCTTTTTACTAGAATAAAATATAGAAAAGGAAACTAGAATAAAATAGAGCTCATCAACTCTCATTCTCTCCCTCTAGCTGGGGCATAGATATCACACATGCCCAACTTAGATAGGATGTATGGAAAGATCCATTTGCAACATGAGTCGTTATATTAGCTAACTGATTTGAACTTTTAATGTAAGGAATTTTCTGTTGTACAGAATTAAGATTATCTTTAGTAATACTATCAAGTTCCACATGCTTAGTTCAACCATGTTGTAGTGGATTATTAGCAATCTCAACGTTGCCATATTATCACAACACTATTTGATTTCTTTGGACCAAGTCTAAGCTCTTCTAAAGGATTTTTCAACCAGAAAGCTTCGATTGCATAATGCATGGCACGGTCTCCAACTTCTGCACTGGACAAAGATACCATATTTTGTTTCTTACTCTCCTGTCACTAATTTACCCCCAACAAACATCAAATATTCTGAAGTAGATTTCCTATCCAATTTACTTCTAGCAAATCAGAATCTGTGTAACCCACAATATGTAGATGTTCACATTTGGAGAACAAATACCTTTACCTCATGATGACTTCAAATAAGCCAAAACGTGATTCACAACATTCATATGTTGATCACTTGGATTGTGCATAAACTAACTTACAATCCTCACCGCACATGCCAAGTCTAGTCTAGTGTAAGTTAAATAAATCAATTTTCTAACTAACCTTTGATATCTTTCCTTGTTTGTTCGAATTTGATCAAGGTAGATAGATAAACCAAAATTCACCTCAATAGGATTATCAATAGGCTCACAAGCAAACTTTCCAATCTCAGCTAAGAGATCTAAAGAGTACTTCCTTTAGGAAAGAAAGAGTCTTTGCTTAGACCGAGAGCTTCTAAGCCTAGAAAGTACTTGAAAGCTCTTAAATCTCTTATCTCAAATTCTTTTGCTAAGTATCTTTTAGGTTTCTCGATTTCATCAATGCTATTACCAGTTACAATCACATCATCAACATAGCGAATAAGCAAAATAATATTATCATGGACTCCTTTATAAAATAAGTGATGCGTGCTCGGCACGGATCTTGAATTTCCCAGACTCTAAGAATGAAATAGTGGATCTTTACCCAATGAAATATTCGGAATCATATATGAAACTTCACGAACCTTGGTATAATTAGATGAAATTGACCTTGACCCATGGTTGAGTAATCCAAAGAACCTTGATATGAAGATCGCGACCCTGTTGGAAATACTGATCAAGAACCTTGGTATAATCAAAGAACTCAACAAGATATCAAATTCTTAAAGCGATTCACAAGTTCTCAAAAGAATTCAAAGAGAAAGGAATTCTATTAATTGTATTTTCAAAGGAAAAAATGTTCTATAATCTGATTTGTCTCTGACCCTAGCCTTAATATATAGGCTATTACAAGGTAGTTACGTAACTAAAAAATCATAATTGTGGTAGTTACGTAACTGATAACATAACTGAAAATATACTTATAATTAGTCCCTACATTATTAAAAAAGATTAAAATAAAGAAATTCGAAAAGACACAAAAATTAAATGAAGGCCGGCGGCATTGGTCTTTGCACTAGCGGTGTTGAAACTAAAACAGGCAGCGCTAGACTGATTTCCATTGGTAATGTTGTATTATCCTTTTAGGTTGTGAAAATGATAGTAAAAGTCTTCATTTTTGTTCTAAATTGATGTTGGTAAACTTCGAGTGATCTTCCACAAATTTTTGCACAAATTCTTGAAATCTTTCCCAAAGTTTCTTGGCTTTATTTCGTGTAATCATCCCTTCAGGAACTTGAATTTGTTAAGGTGAACTTGATGCAATTGTGTCTTCATCATTCCCCTTCTCTTCAAAAGGATTTATCCTCAAATCAGCTTCACCCACATCAAAAGGACTTAAATAAGAAACATTGAAAGTAGCATTTACATTGTACTTACCTAGTAAATCTAGCTTATAGGCATTGTCGTTGATCTTTTCTTATCACTTCGAATGGTCCATCGCTTCTAGGCTCCAATTTTGATTTCCTTTGGGATGGAAATCTCTCTTTCCTGAAGTGCACCCACACCCAATCACTTGGTTCAAAGGTGATCTTTTTCCTTCCCTTGTTAGCTTATTGAGCGTATTGCTCATTTCTCTTTTCAATTCTCTGTCGCACCTGTTCATCCAATTTCTTGACAATTTCTGCCTTCTTTTTACCATCCAAGCTAGTTCTTTCATTAACTAGTAAAGGCAATAAATCTAAAGGAGTTAATAGATTAAAACCATAAACAACTTCGAATGGAGGAAAACCAGTAGTACAATGAACAATGCAATTATATGCAAATTCAACAACTGATAAACAATCTTCCCAAGACTTCAAATTCTTTTGAATTACAGCTCTTAGCAAAGTCGTCATTGTCCTGTTCACCACTTCAGTTTATTCATTAGTTTGTGGATGACCAACAGTAGAAAACAATAGCTTAGTTCCCATTTTGCTCCACAAAACTCTCCAAAAATGGGTCAAAAACTTGATATCCCGATCACTTACAATGCTTTTAGGCACTCCATGTAACCTGATAATCTCCTTGAAGAACAAGTCAGCAATATGAGATGCATTGTCAATTTTATAACAAGCAATGAAGTGTGCCATTTTTGAAAATCTATCAACAGTAACGAAAATGGAATCACAACCCCTCTTAGACATAGGTAAAGCCTAAAACAAAATCCATAGAAATATTAGTCATGGTCACTAGGAAAGGTAAATGGGGTATACAATCCATGAGCATCACCTTGATTTGGCCTTTTGCAAGTAACATCTACTACGAATCCTTTTACATCCCTTCTCATATGAGGCCAATAAAATGTTCATTTAAAATATCTAAGGTTTTAGTTACACAAAAATGCCCCATTAATCCTCCACCATGAGATTCTCTAACAAGTAATTCTTTTATTGAACATTGAGGAATACACAATTTTCCCTCTCCAAACAAAAATCCCTCATGTTGATAAAACTTGTTAAAGCTCTCTCTTTACAACAGCAAAAACAATAGCAAAATCAGGATCAGCAACATACAACTCTTTAACATGCTCAAAACCTAGCAACTTTGTATTAAGAGTTGCTAGAAAGACATACCTACGTGATAATGCATCAACAACCACATTTTCTTTACCTTGTTTGTAGCTAATCACATAGGGAAAAGTCTCAATAAATTTCATCCATCTGGCATGTCTCCTCGTCAATTTCCCTTGTCCTTTCAAATGCTTCAGTGATTCATGATCTGTATGGATGACAAATTTCTTTGGCCACAAGTAGTGTTGCCAAGTCTCCAATGCTCTCACCAATGCTTATAGCTCCTTGTCATAAGTAGGATAACTCAATGGCGCTCTATTTAGCTTTTCACTGAAATATGCTATTGGCTTGCCCTCCTACATTAGTACAACTCCAATGCCAACGCCAGACACATCGCATTCAATCTCAAAAGCTCTAGAAAAATCTAGTAAAAACAACAAAGGAGCATAACATAAATTTTCTTTAAGCAAAATTAAAAGCTTTTTCCTGTGCTTCACCCCATTTAAATTCAATAAATATTTTCACAACTTCAGTCAATGGCCCTGCTAAAGTGCTAAAGTCTCTTACAAAGCATCTATAAAAACTAGCAAGGCCATGAAAACTCCTTACCGTCAGTGATGCTAGTAGGCGTAGGCCAATCATGGATTGCCTTAATTTTCCCCTCATCTATTTCTATGCCTCTAGCACTGGCCACAAATCTGTTAAGATGAATATTACTCATAATTCACTGGTTTAATTTGGATCAATTTGTTATTAATTTTATAGAATTATATGGAATTGGTACTTAATCGTGATTTATGTTAAATTCAGGTTTAGAAGCTAAAAGGAGCAAATAATACAAGATTGGAGTAAAAATATACAAAGAACAAAAATCAGACATAAAGGTCGGCCATTCGGTATTCAAAGACGTCGGCCTACATGTAGAGCACACCGGCGTTAAGGAAAAATTTCACAAAGGCGCCAGTGAACATATCTAGGCGCCGGCATATGTCATTCTGTGCATGTGAGAGGATACCAAAGCCGCCTGCCAACACCGACAGCGATCCTGGTTTCACTGGCGTACATTGCCCTACGCTGAACAATTTATGAAGAACGCCACCAGCCTTCTGGGATTTTGCCAGCTTTCGAAGATCAACGCCGAAGAACAAGAGAGAATGCCGCCGGCGTTTCTGGAAATTTGCGGCCTATATTGCACGATGACTTTCAATTGCCCACTTGTATATATATACCTTTTAGGGTTTCTTTTCAGGAAGATATTTGATATCTTTGTCAAGAAAACCCAGAGAGAATTTGAAAATCATGAGTGGCTAAATTCCAAATCTAGCCAAAGGATTGCTACATATTCAATTCAAGATGGATTGTGAGATCAAAACGGTTTTTATATTGTTCTTAAATTGAGTATTCATATTTCATCTGCTTTATATGTTATTATTGTATGTTTATTGATTGCAACTTTGGATCGGTTGTATGATTAACAAACAATAATCAATCAATTAGGAAATCATATCCGTAATTGTATGATCTTTCTAATATATGTGATGAAACAACACGATTAATTATAACCAGATGATTGATTTTGTGTTGTGGTGAAATATGATCTAGTTTAAATGATTCATGCTTTTGGATTGTTGATTAGGATTGGTAGTCTCTCTATTTCATAAAGCAATTGATAGATTAAATCCTAAGAGCGTATTTAGGGTTGTCTAATCAATTAGGGAAATAATCAAAGATCTTATCTTGATTATCGAATCATTGAGGAAAGATAGATTTTCAGAGCGTTGAAAGTCATAACCAATCTATTCAATAAAGAACAATAATCTTTGAGTCAATGATCAATCCCAAGAATTGAATTGTGGTAAGACTTTGGTTGGATATTTTCCTAATATAGAATTTTCGTATTTAGATATAGAATTTATTTAATTGTTTGATTTCAAAAAACCCCCAATTTTTCTCTTTTCTTAATCTTGATAGAAAAAGATTTTTACTAGTTCCCTATGGAGACGATCCTGCTCAACCCTATTTACAAATCTTTAGAGTAGGTTAAATATAAATATTTATTTTTGTGGATTCGACACCCACCAAAATTTGGCGCCGTTGCCGAGGAACTGGTGTCAAAGATCTATTTCTATTTCTTTTTATTTTTATTTTTGTTTATGACTCGATCTTCTCATACTGGAAGTTTAGAGTTTGATACAGAAATTGAGAAGACAGAGAGGAAACTGCGCAAACAAGCAAAACTGCGTGCTCAAGACGTTACAACATCATCTTCATCTCCTGGATTGACTCAAGCTTTGGAATTAACCGAATCATCTAGTGAGTCTGAAAAACAGGAAACTGAAAGTTTGGAAATTGAACAAGATCAAGAAGAGGAAGAGATGGCAAATCAAGAGAGAACTTTGAGACAATTGGCCACACCGGATGTGACTCAACAACCGTTATGCATTCAATACCCTGAATTGAATGTAGATTTTGAGTTAAAATCAGGTCTTATTCATCTGTTGCCAAGTTTTCATGGTCTGGAAAACAGGATCCTCATAAACACTTGAAGGAATTCCACGTTGTCTGTTCCAGCATGAGACCTCAAGGGATTCCTGAAGATCAAATCAAGTTAAGAGCTTTCCCATTCTCATTGAAAGACAAGGCAAAGGATTGGTTATTTTATCTACCTCCTGGATCCATTGCTACTTGGACTGATATGGTTAAAGCTTTTCTGGACAAATTTTCCCTGCACAAGAGCTGCAAATATTAGACGGGAAATTTGGGATAAGACAAAGGGACACAGAAAATCTTCACGAATATTGGGAGCGATTCAAGCAATTGGTTGCCAGTTGTCCACAACATGGTATTTCAGAACAGCTTTTGATCCAATATTTCTATGAAGGTCTACAATAGAAAGGAAAATGATGGATGCAGCGAGCGGAGGAGCGATTGTAGACAAAACCCCTGCTCAGGCTAGGGATTTGATATCACTCATGGCTGCAATCACAGCAATTTGGCTTCCGTCACGATCCTTCAACAAGAAGAGTCAATGAGGTAAGTGTTTCTCATCTAGAAAATCAATTATCTAACCTGACTTCTCTTACAAAATTGCTCTTGGAAACCATCAACAAGCGAAAGCTTGTGGTATATGTGCTTCCAACCATCCCACAGACATGTGTCCAACATTACAAGAAGATTCATATGCGCATGCAAATGCGATTGGAGTATTTCCAGGACAACCACAACCACCTCAAAGAAAATGATCCCTATGCCACTACATACAATCCTGGATGGAGGGATCATCCAAATTTCAGTTACCAACCAAGGCCACAGAACTTTCAGCAATATCAACCAAGGCCACAACCACCACCACCACAACAGTCTTCGTCTTCAAGTTCAGGTACATCACTTGAAGATATTGTTAAGTCTCTTGCAATTAACACTAAGCAATTTCAGGATGAGACAAAGCAATTTCAATACGAGACTAAGCAAAGCATCCAGAATTTGGAGAAACAAATGAGTCAACTTGCCACTTACAAAGGTAAGTTTGAACAACAAGGTAAGTTACCTTCTCAAACTGTAAACAATCCAAGAGAAAATGTGAGTGCAGTTACCTTAAGATCTGGAAAGGAATTGCAAGAATCAAGTAGGAAGGTAAATGAGACCATCTCCAAAGAAAAATCTGATAAAGAGAACCCCCACATTGAAGAAAAACAAGTGGAAAAGTCTTCACCACAGATTTATAAGCCTATACCCCCATTTCCCTCTAGGTTGGAAAAATCCAAGAAATTGGATGATGAAAAGGAGATCTTGGAGACTTTTAGAAAAGTCGAGGTAAATATCCCTTACTTGATGTAATCAAACAAATACCTCGATATGCTAAGTTTCTAAAAGATTTGTGCACAAACAAGAAGAAACTTAAAGGGAATGAGATGGTATTTATGGGTGAAAATATTTCTGCAATTCTTCAAAAGAAGTTACCTCCAAAGTGCAAGGACCCTGGAATGTTCACAATTCCTTGTAAAATAGGTCAAGTGGAGATTGTAAAAGCTATGTGTGACCTAGGTGCTTCTATTAATGTTATGCCTCTTTCTGTGTATAAAAGTTTGAATGTTGGACAATTGAAAGAAACAAGAGTAATTTTACAACTTGCAGATAGGTCCAATGTGTATCCATCAGGTATTTTGGAGGATGTTTTAGTGCAAGTTAACGGATTAGTGTTTCCTGCAGACTTTTATGTGATAGATATGGGTGATGAAAATTGCTCACAATCATCTACACTTTTGCTTGGGAGGCCATTTTTAAAAACATCCAAAACCAAAATTGATGTTAATGAAGGGGTGATGACAATGGAGTTTGATGGGGAGATCATAGAATTCTCTGTAGATAGTGATAAGAAAATTTCTTCTAATATTTCTAATATTTTTGCTATCTATAGTGAAACAGCAGGTTGTGGAGAAGGATGATAAGTGCTTAATTGATGATATCAAAGTGGATGAATTGGAGAAATTTTTGTGGATACTGGACAAGATTTGGAGAAGAAAATTGGAGATGATAAGATGAATCTCAAGGAGGATGTGCATAAAAGAGACACTAGCGACATATTTTTCGATCAGCTATTGAGGGCATTAGATGGAGAGATCGCTAGGGTGAATCATGAGAAGAATTTAACTGAAGGATATCCTATGTTTGAGAATTGGGAATCCTATATCTTTGAGCCTCCATAAGAATGAGTTGGAATAGTCCAGCTAAGGACTATAAAGAAGCGCTCCATGGGAGGCAACCCATGATTATTACTAATAGTTTTGTGTTTTTGTTTTTGTTTTTCTTTTATTTGTTTTGTTTTACAGGTAGTTAGAATTTGAACTGAAGAATCTCTCTCATGCTTTAAGATTGGAACTTCAAGAAAGCTTCTCAAGAAAACCGGGAAGTACCGTTATTCCTTTTATTTTATTTCTTTCCTACTTTGTGCTGACTTAGAAACAGTGAGAACACTATTTACTATAAGTGTGGGGGAGGGATAAAATTATGAATTGAGTATTTCATCTATTAATGTCTGATTTCTAAAACTATTTTGTATATATAAGACACCTAGAATTGAAATGTGTACCCACTCTTAAAACTGTTGATCATTTTTTCTTAAGTAATATATGGCAATTTTATGCCAAAAAAATTTTTCAAAAATTTTAATGAAATCTGGAGATTGTGCTAGAAAAATTAAAGATAGCATCTAAAAAGTGAAAAATTGACTCGTGAAAGTGCTTTAACTCACCTACTGTTGTGATTAGAATACTTGGTTAAAATTGAGTAGTGAAATCTTTAAAGAACAAATTTACTGTATATTTAGCTTTAGATTTGGAAGTTTGAGAGTAAGTCGAGTCCTCAAGTGAAAAATAAACAGGTTCACTTCTAGGAAAAGCTAACTTGTATATACTTTTATGAGTTCTTTGTAAAGAATTTTTCAACACTTAGTAAAAGAGATAAATGAGGTCTTTTTCTTAGTGATCTTTGATAAAAGAGTCTTGAATTTGTTGTTCCATTCAAAAAAGGAGAAACAAGCATAGCATATACTCCTCTAACTCAAACAATCGAGTTATGAGTATCCAAACTTAAATGTTAGAGTGAGGAAGAGTTCGTAGGGGTCCCTTTAAAACCTGGTCACTTGGATGATGAGTTCGGGATGTGCCGACTCAATGAATTCACTATAACGATAAGGGAGGAAAGGCTAAAGTTCATATATGTGCTTTGAAATGAAAAATTAGAAAAAGAAAGAGCTGAAAAGACATGGACAAAAACCCGTCCAGAGACTTATCTCTGAAGGCTCTAAATGCTTGATTGAAAAAAAAAAAAAGAATATGAATGTTGAAGCAATCAAATGGAATAAGACTTATAATAAACAAAGAGAAAATCTAGGAAAAGAACTGATATCGAATGCTTTTAGTCTGTGTTGGTAGGAGTATATGTCGGTTAGATGTCCAGTGAAGTCTAAATGGGTATTTTTTCCTTACTGGACTGAGTATTTACTTTTGAGTAGAAGAATCTTCTGTTAAATATGTGGTTAAAGTTTGTTTTATTTAGATTAGCTACTGAATTTTGATTTTAGTACTCTAATTACATGCAATCAGTTTGGTTAGCGGTAGGCACTGAAATCACAAGTTATAAAAAAAAAAGGGAAAAGAAAGAAAGATGCTTGAATTTGAATTTTGAAAGAAGCACACTCCATGATAAGATTTCATTCTTGGTTATATGGTATTGCTTGAGGACAAGCAAGAGTTTAAGTGTGGGGGAATTTGCTAAGATGAATATTACTCATAATTCACTGGTTTAATTTGGATCAATTTGTTATTAATTTAATAGGAATTATATGGAATTGGTACTTAATCGTGATTTATGTTAAATTCAGGTCTCAGAAGCTAAAAGGAGCAAATAATACAAGATTGGAGTAAAAATATACAAAAGAACAAAAATCAGACATAAAGGCCGGCCATTCAGTATTCAAGGACGCCGGCCTACATGTAGAGCACAGCGGCGTTAACGAAAATTTCACAAAGGCCGCCAGTGAACATATCTAGGCCGCCGGCATATGTCATTCTGTGCGTGTGCGAGGATACCAAAGCCGCTTGCCAACACCGACGACGATCCTGGGTTTTCACTGGCGTACATTGCCCTACGCTAAACAATTTATGAAGAACACCACCGGCCTTCCTGGGATTTTGCCAGCTTTCGAAGATCAACGCCGAAGAACAAGAGAGAATGGCCGCCGGCGTTTCTAGAAATTTGCCGGCCTATATTGCACGATGACCTTTCAATTGCCCACTTGTATATATATACCTTTTAGGGTTTCTTTTCAGAGAAGATAGATTCTGATATCTTTTGTCAAGAAAACCCCAGAGAGAATTTGAAAAATCATGAGAGGCTAAATTCCAAATCTAGCCAAAGGATTGCTACATATTCAATTCAAGATGGATTGTGAGATCAAAACGGTTCTATTATATTGTTCTTAAATTGAGTATTCATATTTCATCTGCTTTATATGTTATTATTGTATGTTTATTGATTGCAACTTTGGATCCGATTGTATGATTAATAAACAATAATCAATCAATTAGGAAATCATATCCGTAATTGTATGATCTTTCTAATATATGTGATGAAACAACACGATTAATTATAACCAGATGATTGATTTTGTGTTGTGGTGAAATATGATCTAGTTTAAATGATTCATGCTTTTGGATTGTCGATTAGGATTGGTAATCTCTCTATTTCATAAAGCAATTGATAGATTAAATCCTAAGAGTATATTTAGGGTTGTCTAATCAATTAAGGAAATAATCAAAGATCTTATCTTGATTATCGAATCATTGAGGAAAGATAGATTTTCAGAGCGTATTGAAAGTCATAACCAATCTATTTAATAAGGAACAATAATCTTTGAGTCAATGATCAATCCCAAGAATTGAATTGTAAGACTTTGGTTGGATATTTTCCTAATATAGAATTTTCGTATTTAGATATAGAATTTATTTAATTCTTTGATTGCAAAAAAACCCCAATTCTCTTTTCTCAATCTTGATAGAAAAAGATTTTTACTAGTTCCTTGTGGAGACAATCCTGCTCAACCCTATTTACAAATATTTAGAGTAGGTTAAATATAAATATTTATTTTTGTGGATTCGACACCCACCAAAATCCTAAAAATACAACTTTGTCTAGAGAAAAATACATTTTTTAAGATTAGCATATAAATGCTCTTTTTTCAAAACAAACAATACACTCCCCAAATGATTCATATGCTCTTCTAAATTTTTGTTGTAGATTAAAATGACATCAAAGTACACTACAACAAATTTTCCTATGAAAGGACGCATGACATGATTCATTAATCTCATGAATGTACTTGGTGCATTAGTTAGTCCAAAAGGCATGACTAACCATTCATAAAGGCCTAACTTGGTTTTAAAAGCAATTTTCCATTCATCCTCTTCTTTCATTCTAATTTGATGGTAACCACTTTTAAGATCAATTTTAGAAAATAGACAAGAACCATGCAATTCATCAAGCGTATCATCTAACCTAGGAATAGGATGACGATACTTTATCGTGATCTTATTAATAGCTTTATAATCCACACACATTCTTCAGGTTCCGTCTTTCTTGGGCACAAGCAATACTGGCACAGCACAATGACTCATGCTTTCACGAACAAACCTTTTTACCAGTAACTCATCTACTTGCCTTTAGATCTCTTTAGTCTCTTCAGGACTACTCCTATAGGCTGGTCTATTTGGAATAGAAGCTCATGGTAGGAAGTCATTTGGTGCTCTATACCTCTAATTGGTGGCAACCCTCCAGGAATCTCTTCAGGAAACATATCTTCGTATTCCTGCAAAAGAGATACAATAGAAGTAGGCAAAGTTGAGTCAAGATCATTAGCAGAAAACATGATCTCCTTGTACATAAGTATTATTAATGATCATTTCTCATTTACAGCACTCTTGATCTCACTTTTAGTGGCAAAACATTTAATTGTTTTCTCTTATCACTCTCTCCTTTTTCCTCAGTAGCCACTTTGTTTTTCCTCTCTATCACTCATGTATCATCCTCACTAGCTCTCATGTTTTCTCTCTTTTTCTTATTAGCTCTCAAGTGTTATCTTCTTGTTTCAATTTCTTTTGATCTTCTTGAACTTGTTAGGGTGTCAAAGGCTTCAAGTAAAATGTCCTCTCATTTTGTCTCACTATGAAACGATTTGAACGTCCTTTATGAGTAACATTCCTGTCAAATTGCCATGGTCTACCAAACAATATATGTCTTCTCATTTTGTCTCACTATGAAACGATTTGAATGTCCTTCATGAGTAACATTCCAGTCAAATTGTCATGGTCTACCAAACAATATATGGCAGGCATTCATAGGCACTATATCACATAATACTTCATCCTTATAGTTTCCCAAAGTAATCATTAAATTCACCTGCTTATTCACTTTCACTTCTCCAGAGTCATTCAACTACTGTAACTTGTAAGGCTTGAGATATTTCAATGTGGACAGTTTAAGCAATTCCACTAGATTAGCACTTACCATGTTGGCACAACTACCAACATTAATGATTAAACTGCAAGCCTTGTCTTTCACCGCAACTCGAGTATGGAAAATGTTTTCCTTTTGCTGCTCAAGATCTCCCCCATCTACCTGTTGTGTACTCAAAGCACGTCTGATAACCAATGATAGGTTTGAAGCATTTACCTCCTCAGTATCGATAACATCTTATAATTCAAGCACCTCATCATTATCTCCTTCACTTTCACTAGCTGTCTTATACTCATCATTTCCCAAAGCAATCATGGCTTTCTTGTTAAGACATTGGGAAGCTATATGACCAACACCATTGCACCTAAAACAGCGAATTTTACTCAAACCAAATTGAAATTTAGATTTACCTTTGGATTTTCTAGAAGGCTCCTCTTTTAAAATAGCTTGAGTAAATTTTTCTTTCTTATTCTTCTTATCCTGCTTCTTCCATTTGTTCTTCCATGGAATAGAAGAAGAACCTGCAAAATTATATTTCTTGTTCCTCTTAAGCTGGCTCTCAACTTTCAAGGCCATCTGATACATTTCATCCAATTCCATATAGTGTTGCAATTCAACCTTGTCTGTAATATTTCTATTCAAACCACTCAAAAATCTTGCCATAGAGACTTCACTATCCTCTTAGCTATCAAGCTTCATCATGAGTGTCTCCATCTCCATGTAGTACTATTCAACACTCATACTTCCTTGTGAAAGTTCCTGCAATTGGCAATACAATCCTCTAGAATAATGTCAAGGTATAAACCTCTTCCTCATAATCTACTTTAATTCTCACCAAGTGTTGACTGGATCCTCTAGATTTCTTCTTCTATTAATTGTTAGCTGGTTCCATCATATGCTGGCATATCCACAAAATTCTACCACAACCAATTTAACTTTCTTTTCCTCAGAGTAATTGTGACATGCAAAAAACAGCTCAATCTTACGTTCCCATTCCAGATAAGCATCTGGATCATTCTTGCCCTGAAAAGGAGGAATTTTAAATTTTATAGAATTCAAATTGGTGTCAACTTTCTCACATCCACTACTAGTGCTATCTCTTGAGTTATTCTTGCCTCTAAACCTAGCAGGCTTCCTGACTTCCTGTTCACCATCATAATCAAGCTTTTCTCTTGATTTCATTTGTTCCATGCTATCCATTTGCGTAGTTAATCCTCGTAACATTTCAAACATTCTAGCTATATCCTTCTGTACATAATTACTCTCATCTTCTTCCTTCCTTTGTGGGTTAGACATCCTATAAGGGTTAGAATTTCCTAACAAATAATAGAAATGGAAAGAAAACCTCACTTCACTCCCTTATATGTATCTCTCACAAAAAATTATAACACTCAATACTCTATTTCACATAAACTCAAAATACATTTACCATCTTACCTGTCGATCCTTTGTCTTATGGTTTTGTATCGAACTTGGATCTCAATTCTCGAATTTTCCTTCTTGTGTTGTTCCTCACAACACTTTAATCTACAGTGAGTATATAACAAGATCTAAATTCTACTTAACCAGAAAACAAAGATGAATTCTTAATTTTGCATTTTTTTTACTTGTTTTTCTTTTCTTTTTTTTTTCTCCTTTTGCAACTCTTTTCATGATTTTTTTAATTTCTCTTTTTTTTTTTATTATAAGAACCCTAACAACAAATTCAACAACTAAAGAAATACAAAAGAAAAATATGAATGAACCAATTTAGGGTTTTGATGTACCGTTTTTTATTCTCGCTGAATTGGAACGATTCCTAGAAAACCTAGGGCTCTTATACCAATCTGATGCGTACTCGATACGAATCTTGAATTTCCCGAACTCTAAGAATCAAATAGCAAATCTTGACCCAATGAAATATTCAGAATCATATCTAAAACTTCACGAACCTTGGTATAATTAGAAGGAATTGACCTTAACCCTATGGTTAAGAATCCAAAGAACCTTGATATGAAGATCGCGATCCTATTGGAAATACCGACCAAGCACCTTGGTATAATCAAAGAACTTAACAAGAAATTAAATTCTTGAAGAAATTCACAAGTTTTCAAAAGAACTCAAAGAAAAAGGAATTCTCTCAATTGTATTTTCAAAGGAAAAAAAATGTTCTGTAATCTGATTTGTCTCCAACCCTAGCCTTAATATATAGGCTATTAGAAGGCAGTTACGTAACTGAAAAATCATAATTGTGGCCGTTACATAACTGATAACATAACTGAAAAAAAAAAACCATAATTGTGGCAGTTACGTAACTGATAATGTAACTGAAAATATAATTATAATTAATCCCTACATTATGAAAAAAATTAAAATAAAGAAATTTGAAAAGACACAAAAATTAAATGAAGACCGGCGGCATTGGTCTTTGCACTGACTGTGTTGAACCCAAAACAGGCGGCGTTGGACTGATTTCCATTGGTGATGTTGTATTATCCTTTTGGGTTGCAAAAATGATAGTAAAAGTCTTCATTTTTTGTTCTAAATTGATGTTGGTGAACTTTGAGTGATCTTCAACAAATTTTTGCACAAATCCTTGAAATCTTTCTCGAAACTTCTTGGCTTTATTTCGTGTAATCATCCCTTCAGGAACTTGAATTTGTTGAGGTGAACTTGATACAATTGTATCCTCATCATATGGTATGATCTGCCAAAGCTTACTTAAACCCATACTCCATCATATGACTCAATCTATCAAACTATGCCCTTTATAATTGTTTTAACCTATGCAATACCTCTTTTAGTTTGCATACCTTCTCTGCTTCTATTGCAAATCTTAGTGGAGAATCCATAAACACTTTCTCTATCAAATCACCATGAAGGAAGATATTCTTTACAACAAATTGTTGTAAAGGCAAATCCAAATTAACTGTGAGTGATAATATTACTCGAATGGTATTCATTTTGGAAACAGGTGAAAATGCTTGTTGATAGTCAATACCATAAGTTTGGGTATAATCTTTTGGAGTACAATACATGTCTAAGGTTTCTATGGAAAAATATTATCAATATACAACTCTGATGAAATTAATTACCAATATATCATAGAAAAATCACGTTTAAGAAACAAGATATGATAATTTACACATAAATCAGGGGAATAAAACAGGATATGATATTTATATACCGTTGCTATATCGCGATTAATAATGGCGATATGAATTTTTTATTTACGTGTAAATCGTGTTTTATAAACGCGATATTCAATCGCGATATACATTACACCATATAATGTTTATATATCCTAATTTATACACTCGATTTAACAACTGTATATTAGTAATTAGTTTTATTTTAGCCTTAAATAAGTAATTAATTTCAATTGGAGTTGTAAACATAAAATTATTTCTAATCTTTTGTAACTAGTCTAGCCTTGTAACTTTCAATGGTCTCATATGAGTTGTATCTGATTGATTATATCCATTTGCATCCCACAATCTTCTTTCCTTTTGGTAACTTGACCATCTCCAACGTTGAGTTTCTAGAGAGCCATCATTCCATCTACCATTGCATCTTTCCAATTAAAATCTTCAAGGGCTTCTTGAAAATGACTAGGAATAGACACAGAAGACAACTAAAGAGAAGGTAATAAATGGACCTTAGACAAACGATGATAAGATATAAAATCAAAGATTGGATAAATGACAGTAGAATATTTCGAAAAACCATACCAATCAAGCTCTTTTCATCTACAAAGAGGATATCTTCTTCTTTGATCAGCATCTAAATTGAAAATTTTAGCATAATGGATACATACCTCAAGATCAATTCTAGAAGATTCATTCGATGACATACCATGTCATCGAGAGAGACATTAGAATTTGGAGGAACAATAGCAACATCTTTCCTTCTTGAATAACATGTCTCAAATAAGCGAGCTCTCTTAGATTGCTCATCATTGGATTGTTGACCATCGGGTTCAATTTCATTTTCAATTAGGTTATAAGCATTTGAATCAACAATATTATTAGATTCATCCAAAACTTCCTCACCATTGGTAATTGAGTTACTTTCTATACCCGATGTCCATATCTTCTTCTCTCCTAACCATAGTTGTTCCTCTTCTTTACTATCAATCTCCCCCCTAAAGAGAAATCCTAGCAGGTTCTCCAAAAAAATAGGACTCGTTCTCACAAAATTGTACATCCATTAAGACATAATATTTTTCTTAAAGGAGGATGAAAACATTCATATCCCTTTTGGGAATTGGAATATCCTAATAAAACACATTTGATAGCACATGGATCAAGTTTATCTCTATAAAAAGAGTGAACATGAACATAGCATACACAACCAAACACCGTACAACAAATATTTAGAGCATAAGGGATAAAGTGAAATTTGGACATCATTCGTAATGGAGTTTGAAAATCAAGAGTTCAAGCAGGCATTATATTAATCAGGAAAACAACAATCATGATAGGTTCAACCTAAAAATGTTTTGAACATGCATAGTAAAACATAAGGCTCGAGCCACTTCAAGGAGGTGACGATTTTTACGTTCTACCATGACATTCTGTTTTGGTATGTAAACACAAACTGTTTAATGAAGAGTACCATTATTTTTCATGAAATCAATAAGAGGTTGATTTATAAACTCACAAACATTGTTAGAATGAAAAACTTAATTTAGAGTTAAATTGAGTAAGAATCATGTGGCATAATTGAGGACTAATGTGTATAACATCACTCTTGGATTTCATTAGGTATACCCAACTGACTCTAGTACAGTCATCAATAAAAAATATAAAATATCTGTCACCTGAAGTAGAAGGAGTAGAGAACGGAACCCATACATCAATATGCACACATGAAAAAGGAACATCACTTTTATTAGAACTAACTTTAAAGGGAGCATGGTGGTTTTTTGCATAAATGCATTGTTCATATCTTAAAATTGAAATGGGAATATTGGAAAATAGCTTAGGAAACAAATGTTCTAAACAAGAAAATGATGGATGTCCCAACCTACAATGCCATAAGAAATTTTTTCTCCATTAGATGTCCCTCTTTTTGTTTGGTAACCACAGGTCAATAATGCTTCTTGATTATCCTCTAAATAATACAGACCATTCCTCTCTTTACGAATGTCAATCGTCCTCTTTGTTAGATTGTCTTGAAAAATACAATGAGTGGAGTGAAAAATGACATTATAATTTAGATGTTTTTTAATCTTGCTAATAGACAAAAGATAATTTGAAAGTTGGGGAGAATGTAAAACAAAAGACAGAGAATGTGGGAGAAAGAGATACATTTCCTACCTGTGATTACCATAAAGTTTCCATTAACAACTTAAACAGACTTAACAGGAGAAGATGTTAGAGAGTCAAAAATGGCAAAATTGCTAGTCATATGATTAGTGACTCCTGAATCAATAATCCAAGTAGTAAATGTAGTTAAAACAATGGATAAACCACATTTACCTTCTTAGTTAGATGTTCGAAAACATGAGAAGCAAAAGATGGAGAGATATCAATAGTAGCAAGACTGAGCAGATTTTTTGTTTTTTCTCTCAGCTTGCTTGAGTTTGTACTACTCTAAATAGCTGTGCTTCTTCCAACAAACATGAAATATATCCGTGTTCTTATAACGATAAGTGCAAAAACAAGATTAGGTTGATGAATCTCTAGAAGCTACAGTAGGGATGCTCCTTTTGATAACCAAAGCAAAAGCCTCAGGGTGAATTTCTACCCCCCATGGTAACCCATTGTAAACCCCGGTTTTTCAAGTAACCAAGCTAACTCAAGAACCGGAAACCAAAACCCTAAACCAGAACAGTGTAAGACTGGAGTGAGAAATAGGAACCCTAAATCCGGCTTTTCCTCGGTTTTCAATTAAGAAACTTTTATAAGAAAATTTAAATTTGAATATAGTTCTTGATTATATTTCAAACCAAGAAAAGATCATATTTTAAGAAAATTTCAATTCCGGGTCATCCCGAGACCTATTATAGAAAAGCGTGCCCTGGAACTAGAATTTCAAAAATTTACTTGTGAATACTCATTTGAACCGAAATAAAATAAGTTTTCAAAAATATAAATTTCATAATTTTTCGGTTTATAAAAAATACAGTTGTAGCCTTCTTATTCGTATTTTTCTTACTACCGGTAATTAAGTTGTCTTGATTACTATTTATTACTATTCACAAGTACAACCTACTACTCATAAGTACACCCTGTTCTTACACCCTTACCATCACTCAATCACTTTCTTTTCCAAGACTCAATTGTCTCAAAGTAATTATTACAATTTATGACCTTTGATGTGCAAATCAATCAAAGCAATTAAATCATAAAAAAAAAAAAAATCAAATTCCCCCGCCCCCGCCCCACCCCCCCCCCCCCCCCCCCCCCTCTTGAATAGTGCCGACGTGAATTCCCCCTCCATGGAGCTCTATTGCACAAATTTTTTTATTTATTCTATCACATTTTAAACTAATTTCATTTCCTATGTAAACTACATTTTCTCTCTCTTTCTTCATTCTTTCATTTTCAAACTTTCCAAAAGGTGAAACTCTCTCTTTTTCTCTCCCTCTCCCACACTCCATGCCGTGAGCCTCTAAGGCTCTCACACACACACAACAACTTTACTTTTTCTTCCATTTGTCTCCTATTTTACTCTAAGTAAAAGAACTTTTACTCCTTCTATTCATAGATCCTTGTAATGGCTAGGATATTCTTGGATATTTCCAACTAAATGTCCCCATGATCTCTAGCTAGGGACAAGGAAATATCAATACAAGAATACCAAACCATCACAAAATAGATCTTGCATTTAAAGGAGCTTTCATGCCATAAGCTTTATGATCATTCATCAAAAAGTGTTTTGAACAAAAGATCTTTTATAAAAATGTAGTTTTTATGCTTTCAAAACCTATTTAAGCACTTGATATAGTAATCTACCATTTTACTACTCATATTTATGTAGGCATTTAAGATCTCATTTTTATTTTGAGTTTATGTGCATTAATAGTCTTCAATGCTTTTGTCTTTAGTAAATCACCTTGCTAGTATATAGATCTATAGATAGATGAGTTAATGAAACCAAAAAGGAAAACACTTTTCAAGAAATGAGCTAGTGTAAATTCGGATGACTTGAGAAACCTAGTTTAAAAACCCTTTTACCAACTTCTAAACATGTATTTTACAAGAAAAATGAAGCCTGTGGGTGATAAATAATGTTTGATGATATTTTTATTGAGTTTAAATGAGTTTTTACCAAAGGAAATATTTAAAACAAGAGATGAGTCCAATAGAAGTTTTGAGTTAAAAGTCTTGTAGGCAAAATTCGTAATAATGAATAGATAGTTAGAAACACTAGTTTTCCAACTTTAAAAATGGTATTTTCTTAAATAAATGAAGTCCTTAGGGTATAGGTAAAATGAATACTTAAATTTCTAAGTATAAAATACATTTTTCTTAAGTGAATCAACATAAAAATAGATTTTACTAAATTCGGATTTTTGGAACCACCCTAGTGTAGAGACTCACTTAAAAAGTTTACAAATGAAGATTTTATTAAAGAAATTAAGGCCTTAGCATATAGTTAATATAAGGTCAAATTTTCTTATAAAAATAGAATTTTCCTAAGAAAATCCTTGGAATAAGTAAGTGTACCAAGTGTAGCAAACATACTTGTTAAACAAAAGCATGAAAAGGTTTCTCAAGAAAAAGGTTATCTTAAATTCTTTTAATCAAAAATCTATAAGAACTTAGCACTTAAGAGTTCATAGCATGACATTCATGATAGAGAGAGTTCATAGCATGACATTCATGATAGAGAAATTCATCACCATGGCATTTAGTTTCATTTTTCACTTAGAAATCTCAAGAGCATTCATGGAAATCGCATTTTCGGAATCAACATAACCGCTGTACAGATCTGATCATTCATTTCTGAGGCTTAGATATTTTCAAAATTTGATTTAAACTTCATATTTAGAAAGCTCTTTCGAAGTATATAGAAATCAATATAAAATTTACAAAATTCCGACTTAAAACGACCAAGTTATGGCCATTTTAAACCGGGACTTTGAAAATGACGCGAATTTCGATTTCACTAAGTTTTCTTAGAGTTTTAGTATCCTTAGATGGTAGAATACTTATTAGGGTATTTCTTATGTGAATAGGTGAATCCGAGGATGTTGAATCCTTACCTCCGGATTATTATTACTAGAAGGCCGGTGAACCTATGGCGGAGTAAGTTTCTCTTCCCGATTCATTATTGTATGTGCTTGTAAATTAGTGCACTAGATGGAGGCCAAATGAATGGAATATGAAGAATGGGGAATAATGGGAAATTGTATGTTGATGATGATGTGAGAACTCAAAATAAGGAATATCGAAATCGGGTGATAAAATTCTGTTGTGTAGTTAGTTATATGGATTGTTGAGAAATTGTTTGATCGCCCAAAATAAAATAACTTAATGACTATTCGACTAATGCCAAATTTGACATATGCATATCATAAGGGAAGGAGCATAGCATTGGTTGGTTTAATCGTGATCCATAAACGAGATAAAATTGGTTGGTTAATCGTGATCCATAAACGAGATAAAATTGGTTAGTTAATCGTGATCCAGAAACGAAATAATAGTAGGTTACCCGTGAACCATAAAAGGCATAAAGTTAGTACGCAGTATTCGTTAATCTGCTAACCCGAGATGGAGGGCGCAAGTCCATCCACATATGGTTTCCGGATAATCATATGTATGTTGTTCTCATGTGTAGGGGTGTACAAAAAAACCGATGAAACCGAGAAACCGAACCGAAACCGTAAAACCAATCCGAAAAATATGGTTAACCGGTCCATTGGTTTCGGTTTAGGATTACGGTTTTTATTTTTTTTTTTTTCAGTTTCGGTTTCGGTTTGTAACCACAAAAAACCGATGGTTAACGGTTAACCGTTTCAGTATTTATAAATATATTATATATATAATTTACATATATAAATAATTATTTTATATATATATACATATGATTTTCATATACATATAATTTACCTATGTTAATATTCCTTGAATTTCGATTAAAATACTATTATCTTATGATTAATGGAATTAATTTGGTAATTGATTTAGTTTGATTTTATTGATAATGATACATTCAAAGGTTCATTTTTCCCCTTTTCCTTAATTTCATTTTCTTTTTTTTAGCTCTAGTAATATATTATAGTTTAAAGAAAAACTTTATTATAAAGGCTAAAAAAGGTTTTTGAAATTATCAATTTGATTTGTTGAAACCATTACGTTAAATGGTTAAAAACCGAAAACCGAATAAATTAACCGAATAAAACGGTTAACCGTTGAGGCGGTTAACCGTTTATAAACCTTAAGGATCGGGATATTTAAAAACCGATAATTACGGTTAGGTTCAAAAAATAAGACCACGGACCGGTTAACCGGTCCATGAACACCCCTACTCATGTGTTTGATGCATACACTTGCTTATTTGAATTGTTGTGAAATGAATGTTATTGTGGAAGAATTCGCTCACTAAGCTAGTTAGCTTACATCCCTATAATTTCTTCATTTTGCAGCTACCCTATTTGTGGCTTAGGCAGCGTGACCCGGCTGTGCAGATACAGGAGCTAGGAGTTTCCCTTAGAAGTTGAATTTCTGTTTAGACTTCCATAGGAAACTTTTAAGACTTTGGATGACTGTATAAGGCCATTAACTATTCTTTTGCGGGAAATGCCCCTTAGTAAATGTAATATTTATTTATGTCTCATGAGTTATATCCTACTGCTAATGTATGCCAAGTTAAGCTTTTATCTCCATTCGGACTTGAATTCTATTGTCGTAAAGGTACGCCTTACATCTATATGAGGCTCTCGAAGGACTAAGGCGGTAATTCAAGAATCTTATATGGTATGTGGCGGACTGTTGCGTATAGGGTACCCTATGGGGCGTGACACCCATTGTTGTACTTCACAACAAACCAACGAATAAACCTCTTCTAATTTTCGTAGAGGAGAAGTAGCCCATACATAAACTACTAACCTGATGTAGATTATGATTAAGGCTAGCAAGAAAGATATACTCTATCTTATGCAACACGTACCCTACATTTTCAATATCAACTTGACACATCATATCATTTGGCATTCGATAATCAAGCCCCATAAAAATTAAGTTCAAGTCATTATAGTAATCTGCCAGAGGCCGACCAGCTTGACATAATTGAAAGGACATTTTCATCATTTCACAAACTTGAGAAGAATCAGATACATCAAGGTAACTCTTTTTCATAGCATCCCAAACTTCTTCTAGTGTGCCACACCATACAAAATGCAACATCAAATTATTACTCATTGAATTAATGAGCCAAGGTTTAACAAGTGCATACTCAGCTAGCTCAGATCATCTGTTGTTGACGTAACCATTTTCCATTAATATAACATTCTTTTTCTTCTAGCAATATGCATCTCTAAAAGTTTACCAAACTTGATAATTAGTACCATCCAACTGATGTGGATGGATGAAGAGGTATCTTGAAAGGTCAAAACAAGGACTTTTTCCTAGAAGAATCATCATCAATTTTGATAGACATGGGTAGTGGGGGGAAAAAAAAGACGAGGGTTAGAGTTTATATCCAAAGCTCTGATACCAAGTTAAGAATTGGCTACATAATTTCCTCGTATATTTCAACATATATATACAAGATACAATTGAACTATATATGATATGAGACCTACATATGGTTGTATACAACTATATAATCCTCAAAGACATAAGGAAAAAATAATTATACAATTATACAAGAACTATCCTTTTCTACTAGAAAAGGAAACTAGAATAAAATATAGCTCATTCTTCTAATTTATATGCACATATATATATTATAAACTCTTAAATCATATTTAACTCACCATTATGGACAATTATAAATAAAAACCAATTGCAAGACACTGTGAAAGCAGGGATGGAATGGATGCAATGACAGCATGGCCAGGTGGATAAACGGTCATGCGTTAAGAGGGAATTTGCAATGGATGGTATTAATCAAAAACAAAAGTATAAACAAAATAATATTAAATATCCTTGATTCTCCTAGTAGATTCATCTGAAAAATATACTCTGCTTACTGGTTAAAGTAACCAAATGCCACTGCAGAGACTTAAAATTGCCATAGCTAAGAATAAATAAAATTTAGTTCGAATGATTGCTTGCAAAGAAAAAATAATAATTAAGAAGCCCAGAAAAAAGAAACCTGTGACACATATTTCAAAACCGATTACACACTTCATAAGAATGTAAGTATAAAGAAGTATGCAATTTTTTTTTTTTAATTTATTTAACCTATTAACAAGCGTACCATGAAAACTTGTACATTTTCGGAAGTAATGTCCCACCCAAGTTGACTTCAACTTCTAGAACATTAACAGATACTGCACCTCATCATATGAATCTCGTAATAGAAGAAAATAGCATTCAGCAGAGCCATGACACAACCATGAATGGTTGTAACAAAAGAGAAAATTGGAACCTTCTGCTTTCTAATTTCAAAGTTTTTCATCATGGGATCCCTAAATTTCATAAAGATACAGTGTCATATCTTAACTTTAGATGTTCTTCTTCTAGCATTTACAAAGAGATAAATAAACAAAAGCAATATTACAATGGGGATGGATAATAAAATGAGGTTCCCAAACGAACTGCTGAATGAACCTATTATCACGCTCTCCAATTTCTCCTGCAAGTGAAAGCACGGTAAGCACACGCATAGGACTCGCGGTATCCCCACCAAGGGCAACCCTGCCCATCATCATGAAAAATAACAACGCTGGAATGTCTCATGAGGTGGGATCAGCAATATGAATTCTATAACCACCCTTACAGTGTCCAATAAATTTTTTAACTAATCAATCCTTAAAAAAAAAAAAATTAGGGAAGAAAAAAAAGAATAAATTTGTTATGAGCATATAAGAGAAACAATAAAGATCTAAGTTTTCAACTTTTTTTTTCTTTTTTTCCCAAGGATAAGTTCTTAAAGTACATCCTAATGCAAAAGCAAATATTGGCCTTAAAACTACAAATTTCAGCACTTCAACATCGATGACTTGTATTACTTTTGAGTAAGACTTGTCATATAGATTCAACCGATGATAATATAGAGTACCAACCATAACTAGCAGCTAAAAGAAAGACAAAAGGAAAATAAGACGGTAATTGGATTACTCAACTGTAACAAGGGACTTTTTAGTTGTCTCTCGGTGTTCCTTCGCAAATATATCATGGGCATACTTGTAAAGCTCTAAATCCAGGTTATTGAGAGACTTGATCTTCTCCAGAACAGCTTCCGAAACATGAATGTGTGCCTGCAAAATTTCAAAAGCCATGGTGTTGGCATTAGAAGCATTTAAATTTGTCAAAATGTCAGAATATATCAGAAGGGGTGGGACTATATGTACCATGATAGCCATGTTTAATGAAATGAGGACAAAGCACAAAATTCTGTAATCCATCAAATTGAGAAGTGTGCCTCCAGCAAATGAAGTGTTTATATATAGCACACAGTAACCATTAGGAAAGATACTGTCCTAACGTATCAGTCAAGACAATGATTGTGTTACATATATAAGAACTTATAATATGCATACATATATACGTATATATCAACACTGGTCTACATGTTTAATTTCATAGTTGATTTAAAGGATCTATATTTATACATGGTCTGTTTAGATTATCTGATTTTCATCTATATCTTATTTGTATATAATCTGTTTGACCTGTTTATGAGTGAAATGTTTGTTTTTCATCTATATCTATTTCTTAACAAAAATTTATTTAAAACAACCAAAATAACATGAAAAAAGCAGACACATAATTTAAGAGTAGGAGCTCATAAGTTCCAATTTTTTTGTGATCCTTTGAACCCCATTCACAATTTACGCTTGATGTGCTTCAATCAATGTCTCAACCCACTTGTAAAGGATGTCAAGTATCAAACATAAAAATTGAAGTTCAAATATTTGTTTAAACTTTTTAATTAGTTCGCTACCGAGACAAATTCAATATAGATTGAAGCCAATAAAAAGAAACAATTATAAGTAGATAAATCGATGATGAATAATTGAGATTTAGGACTTCCGACCTAATATCATACATTTCAATGATTTCATACTACTTGTCAAGCAGAACCAACTTATCTAAGATCTTAAGATATCACATAAATGCATAGTTATTTTTATACAGCAACCTAAGAAATTAATCCAATAAGGAAAGAACTATAAGGATGGACTACAAAATTTTCCAGGAAAAATTTGTATCTCTAAGATCAATAGATCAAAAAAAAGAATGTCGAGCACACATCCATGCAATCAAGTCCATCCAGCACACATCATAGCCACAAAATTTAAACTCAGCAACTGTTCCTCCCAGGTCCTAGATAAAGACCAATATTAATTCCAAAATAATAAAAAAAATGTCTATGGTCTAGACGAATGTCACAAAAGATATATTTCAACAACATTTCTGCTGTGGAATCGAAAAACATGTTCTGTCACTTTGTAATCCTAAGCATTGAAACGCATCTACCAACACAAAACTATTCATCCATCAGTAGAACATACAAATAGAAGAATCAAAGTACCTCCTTTGTAAAGTTTGCAGGAGCAATTTTTTTCAAGGAAGCAATGCGGCGACGAGACTGAGTGCTTCTCAGAGTAGATATGCATCTTTCATAAGCATCCATAAGCTTTTCCACACTCATCTGTCATAGCAACAAAAGTTTATTTCATTGGAAAATCTAGCTAGTGTATCTATATTCAAGAAATTAAGCTAAAGACACACATTTTGTAGATTAGTTTCAGGAGTTTCCACTGCAGCAGTCTTGTTTTCCTTCTGATCCAGTGATAAATTCTAGGATAAGCCACAACACAAACACAATTCAATACCCATAATCAAAGGGAACAGTTTCTTCAGATGCACAGCTCTAGTGTCGCTGACCTGCCCTTGTTCATCATCAGGCTCGGAATTCAAAGGACTCTCCTGTTCTGCAGGGATGAAATATGATATGAGGAAATGCTGATCTAGAAAAGTACTTCAATAAAATATTCTCAGCAATGAACTAGACAGAAGTTGCTTGAACGAATTATTTTGCAAAAGTTAAACCAATAGATAGTTTCCTTGTGTTTCCCACAACCGTTTTGTTATGAGAAGAAAAAATTAAAATGTTTCAATATCTACTTTTGTTTGTAGATACATAGAGATATATATACAAAGTTCTTATGACTATTTGTAACAAGTTGGACATGATTAATATCTATGCTCCAACTTTTGAGGGAGAGTGTTATAAATAATATTATATTTATTAGTATCATATTTACTATGTAACGTGGTAGTTGTGGTATACCAATAGTCACAAGTATACTATTAAATATCATGATATTTGTAACAAGTTGGACATGATTAATATCTACGCTCCAACTTGAGGGAGAGTGTTATAGATAATATTATATTTATTAGTATCATATTTACTATGTAACGTAGTAGTTGTGGTATACCAATAGTCACAAGTATACCAATAGTCACAAGAACTTTGTATATATATCTCTATATATGTACAAACAAAGATAGATATAGAAACATTTTAAATTTTTCTTCTCATAACATGATATCAAAGCAAACTTTCATTTTTGAAATTAAGTTTTTTTTTTTTTTTTTCCGTTGCCCCTGTAAGCAACAGACCTTTTTTTTTTTTTTTTCCTTTCCCTTGTGAGCAACAGACCTTTCTTCTTTCTTTTCGTTGCCCCTATGTGCAACAAACCCTTCTGGTATCTATACATTTTCGCGTCTCCTCTACTCGCACTTCTTCTTTTTCTTTTTTTTGTTGTTGATTTTAGAGAGAGAAAGAGAGATAAAGGGAGGGAGAAAAAGAGATTGGCCATAATATCTCACCATCCACCGTGGAAGCAAGCTCACCAGCCGATCTTGCACCCCACAAATTCAAACAAGTTTCTGACGCGTGTATGAGTAACACGCGCCACTCCAGCTTTCGGCGTCCTCCTCCTTTTGCCACTGCGTGGCAACGCGTGACGATCATCTCCGCCACTTGTGAGCTTCCCCACTCATCTAGTAAGGCTATTCTTGCATTTCCTCAGTTCCTTTCATCAGCTCGATCATCTTAGGAAACGCACTTGTGAATTTCATTTCTCTAACTATCGGTTTTCCTTAGTTTCAAGTTTTTTTTTTTTTTTTTTTTTGCACTGCTTGTTTGAAGGCACTAGTGTTTTGTTATTTGAGGGATTGTTGGTTTGGAAATGTGTTTTATTACGCTCTTCGGAAGCGTGTTCGTGAAGCATGTTGGGACTTGCTTTTGCTTTCTGTTTAAAGAAAGCATAAGTTCATCTATTTAAAAAAGATGATGATATGACAATTACTATCTCTGCTGATGAGTATGCAAAGTTCTCTCAATTCCAACAGGCATTGAAGACTTCATCCTATCATGTCTCTACTATTGATGAGTCAGGTAAACCAAATATATGTCTTCTTTCCTCATCTACTAAGTGAGTCATTGATTTGGTGCCACTAATCATATGACAGGTAATTTTGATCTTTTTTCCACCTATCAAGCTTATACAAATCCAACAAATGTCACTTTAGCAGATGGTTCTAAGTCATGTGTTCTTGGTTCTAGCTCTATTAATCCTACTTCACAGCTTTCCCTATCCTCAGTATTATGTTTACCTCAGTTTTTTTTTAATTACTATTAGTCAATCAACCCACCCGTACCTTGAATTGTTGTATCACATTTTTTCCTGACCACTATGTATTTTAGGATCTCATGACGAAAAAGATTATTGGTAAAAGACATGAATCAGGAGGTCTCTACATCCTGGATACTCGTGCCGAGATCTGTTGCATGTTCCAGTGTTCTTACATCATTTGAGGTACATTGTCGATTGGGGCATCCTTTTTTATCCATGTTAAAGAAATTTTATCCCCAATTTAATAATGTGTCGAGATTAGATTGTGAGTCATGTTAATTTGCCAAACACCATCAATTGTCTTCAATTGTTAGGATCAATAAAAGGGCTAGAATGCCTTTGAATTAGTCTACTTTGATGTATGAGACCTTGTCCTATTATATTTAAACTGGTTTTAGATATTTCGTTATTTTTGTGGATAATTACTCTCGCATGACATGGCTTTATCTTATGAAAAATCGTTCTAAGGTATTTTCTCATTTGACTGCCTTCTATGCCTTATACACTTTAATACCTCTGTCCAAATATTAAAAAGTGATAATAAAAAGAGTCCTTTTCTCACTCATTTCAGACTTACATGATACAAAATGGCATTCTTCACCAATCTTCATGTGTTGATACATCATCCAAAAATGGAGTGGCTAAAAGAAAAAATTGACACCTTCTTGAGACAGCCAAAGCCCCCCTATTTCAGATGAATGTTCCTAAACAATTTTGGGCTGATGCAGTTTCCACTACATGTTTCTTAATCAACCGTCTACCGTCATCTATTCTTCAAGGAGAAACTCCGCATAAAGTCTTGTTTCCTACAAAATCATTATTTCCTATTGAACCTAGAATATTTGGCAGTACCTGCTTTATTCGTGATGTTCATCCTTAGGTAACCAAATTGGATAAATGTGTCTTTTTGGGTTATTCTCGGTTTCAAAAGGGATATCGATGTTACTATCCCCATCTTGACAAGTATCTTGTGTCAGTGGATGTTACATTTGTAGAAAATACTCCATTTTTTCCATCAACTGAAAAATCAACACAATGAGAATGATGATATGTTAGTTTATTAAATTACATATCAATCTCCAAGTACACAGACAGCTCCATCAGTGTCACAACCAGCTCCACCAAGGCCTCCTATCCGATTCATGTATTCCAAACGATGAGACCTACCTACTTCATATCCTAAAGCATCCTCTGCTTCCATAGATCCCACTCCAACTGACCTTGATCTTCCAATTGCACTTCGAAAAGGTAAACGTCAATGTACCTATCTTATTTCTTCTTGTGTTTCATATGATCACTTGTCGTCATCATTATCTTCATTTATAGCGTCACTTGATACTGTGACACTTCCTAAGATACTTCATGGTGCTCTTTCTCATCCTGGCTGACGTGATGCTATGATTGAAGAAATAAATGCCTTAGACACTAATGATACATGGGATCCAGTGGACTTACCAACAAGAAAGAAGGCAATTGGTTATAAGTGAGTGTTTGCTGTTAAGGTTAATCCGGATGGATCAGTTACTCGATTAAAAGCCCGTCTTGTGGATCAAGGTTATGCTCAAACTTATGAGGTACTAAACACATTTTCTCCTGTGGCTAAGTTGACTGTTATACGATTGTCAATATCTTTAGCAGCTACTCATCATTGGCCTTTATATCAGTTGAATATTAAGAATGCATTCTTACATGGTGATTTGCAGGAAGAAGTATATATGGAGCAACCTCCTGGGTTTGTTGCTCAGGGGGAGTTGGGTAAAGTTTGTCGTCTTTGGAAGTCATTATATGGTTTGAAACAGAGTCCTAGGGCCTGGTTTAGAAAATTTAGTCAAGCAATTGAAACTTTTGGCTTACAAAAGAGCAAGTCAGATTACTCTGTATCCTTTAGATGCACCAACTCTGTATGATTCTTCTTGTTGTCTATATTGACAATTATTATTACAGGAAGTGATAGTGCAGATATATCGTCTCTCAAAATCATTTCTGCAAACCTAGTTTCAAACAAAGAACTTAGGAATGCTAAAATATTTCTTGGGTATTGAGTTAACAAGGAGCAAGAAGAGCATTTTTCTGTCTCAAAGAAAGTATGTGCTTAACTTATTAACAGAGACGGAGAATTGGGAGCTAAGCCATGTGGTAATCCTATGCTTCTCAATATGCAACTTACAAAAGAGGGTGAATTATTCAAAGATCGGAGAGATATAGGCGTTTGGTTGGAAAGTTGAATTACCTCACAGTAACGCGTCCTGATATTGCGTATCCGTTAGTATTGTAAGTCAGTTTATGTCCTCTCCTACAATACATCATTGGGCAACTTTAGAACAAATTCTGTGTTATCTAAAGTGCTCCAAGACTTGGAATAGTGTATAGAGATAATGACATAATCGTATTGAGTGTTTCTCAGATGTTGATGGCAGATCCAAAATAGATAGAAGGTCCACTACTAAATATTGTGTGTTAGTTGAGGTAATCTAATTTCTTGGAGAAGTAAGAAACAGAACACAGTATCTTGCTGCAGAAGCAAAATACAGGGCTATGGCACAATCAATGTGTAAAATAGTATGGATTCATTAGTTTTTTAATGAACTTAGTGTTGAGGTACCTATGCCTGCTCAGTTATGGTGTGATAATCAAGCTGCTCTTCATATTGCATCTAACCCCATGTTCCATGAGCAAACCAAGCATATTGAAATTGATTGACATTTCATCCATGAAAAGATACAACAAAAATTGATCTCCACAGGATATGTCAAGACTAGAGCAAATCAGCAGATATTTTTACTAAAGCATTGAATGAGGCTAGAACCAATGATATTTGTAACAAGTTGGGCATGATTAATATCATGCTACAACTTGAGGGAGAGTGTTATAGATAATATTATATTTATTAGTATCATATTTACTATGTAACGTAGTAAATATGACACTAATAAATATAATATTATCTACAACACGTTTCAATACAAAGAACTCAATGTACCACTAGGAAAATTTTTCAAAAATCAATTATTTAGGAATCCTGAACTTATGATCAGATGCAACAGAATCCATGGCAAACATCGTAAGCAGCAACCGCCAATTTCTCTTCATCAAGTCAACATACATTTGATTTCCTGCATTATCTTTGGGATATTTTCAGATTTTGTTTACCTCAGCTAAAATAAAATAGATTCACAAAAGAAGGGGTAAAAGGAAGAACCGCGAGCCAGAGAAACAAAGTCACCTTGAAGGGCTATGGCTAACTTCAACACAAAGCCAAAGGAGGACTCTCGGTGAAAGGAACTATATAAGAATCTCTCCTCCCTTCCCCCCCCCCCCCCCAAAAAAAAAAAGAGCCAACCTAAAACCTAGGTGAGGTATATCCTTTTTCTTCTACTTGGCACACAAAACTTCAAAGGTCAACATACAGCTAGAAACCTAAATAGGATGCTGCCAATATCAAGTCAAAAGAGAGGTCCAACGCATCAAACAGAGGAGAAGGAGCCTCATTAGTCACCTGTCTTTACCCAAAGCATCAAAAGCAGTGACAGCAGAGGGAACCTCTGTCATTTCAACAGGTAAACCCAGCACCAAATAAAGTTAAAGGGTTTCCATTGGTATTCAGCCCCCCAAAAGAAATTTTTTACCTCAATACACATCCAAATCATGAAAACATGCCAATTTGGTTCATCCTTGCCACCTTTGACTCATAGGCTATCTTGGAAACATACATGTTACCACACCCTCTACCTTCCTCAAACCTCTTCTCTAAATCGGGTCTTAATAGCCCCACCATCTTTTGCTTTGATTTTTCCCTAAATTGTCCACCTATTAGTATAGGGTCAACTCTGATACCATTCATAATGCCTCATACCAAAGATAATCAACAATTAACATGCAAAAGTCTTCTTCAACCACTTCCACCAAAAGTTTCCAGATAGTGTTTACTTAATATTTACTACCATAACATTACAATCAATGTCGATTCTTTCCGACAATTCATGTGCGACTTCATTCATACAGGTATCAAACTAGACGCAAGTGTAGAGGTGGTTGAATATGATGACTAGGGGAAAGAAAACCCTAGCTAATGACAAGCAAAGAAAAGGACTACAGGCTGTCAGCAGCTACAAGAACACAGGCAGGGAAGGCAGACCCCAGATAATGAACCGAAAGAGTGAATGGTGAAGAACTCTGGGAACAAGAATAACCAAGAAGAAGACACAATGTTGGAGAAGGATTACTTAAGCTAACGAGCAAATAGAGAGAATGGAGGACAATTGAGGATGTGACATTGAAAAGAGGGCTAATGACCCGCAAGGGAACAACTGGCAAGAAGCGTCTATGCTAGAGACAGAAAACCCAAGGCATTAAACATAGATTCAACCAAGCAGAAAGAAGGATGACTAGAGAGAGGAGAGCTTTTTTTTCCCCTCCTCTTTTAACCCCTTTATGAGCGTTTTGGAAGATCATTTTTTTCCTAACTTAACTTTATTTAAAATTCTTAACAATACTTCTCCTGTTAGATAATCATATACACACTATTAGAACAAGTGCAGCAATCTGACTCCGAGCATCCATCTAGTCATTTACTTAAAGCACTAAAGTCTCATAATCAAGGAAAGCCATTATTCAATTTTCTAATTGCTTCACACAAAATCTATAGAGCCAGTAAATTATATAGATTATCTTAGAGATATCATAGATGCTTGATGCTTGTCATTTTCTGACCTGTACAGAAAATCTCCCAGTTTGAGTTAGTTGGACAGTAATGTGTTATGGATGCCTTCATCGATGGGAGCTATAGCATGCATATGGGGAGATGTGGGCATCACACAAATTATCAATTGATGACAAGTAAATTTGCACGATTTTCAACTGAGTTTGGACACACCTCATGCAAGTTTTTTCTATTATCTTCGCAAGTAAACACTGTCAAGATGAGAGTAGGTGTGGGTCTAGTAGTATCCTTGTTTTGCAACCTAAAAGTGTAAAATAATCCATTTTGCAAAAAGTCCCAAAGCATTTTGCTGGGGGCTTGATTCAGGAAAATTAGATCAAAAAATATAAGATTTTACTTTCTTTTGCTACTTTATTTTTCCAGATTCATAGTTACAGTAATGGCGATATTGTTAAAATATCATTATCTTCTATTTTTGGCAAGTCAAGTCACAAAGCTTGCATAAATAAGCTATTGCTTTGAAAAATAAATATTTTTTAGCACTTTGACAATCAACTGACCTCTGTTTTCGATGACTTGTGTTCCCCCATCCCCCCCAAGACCCACCTAAATCATGCAAACAAATCAAAAATTCCAAAAAAACAAACTCTAAGTCCCTCTTTCATCCAATTTAAAACTACTTTGCTTAAGGTTACGTTAGGAAATGAAGAGATGGGTTTATATAAGTAGATCTAGAACAATAAAATTTGATACTGGAACAATAGTGATAGAGGATTTCATGAGTTCAAGTCAAGAGTTGACAGCTTTTTATACAAGAAATACAAAGAAAGAGAGAACACACTAAGAAGTGGAGAAGGCAAAGCATCTCACAATGGCTCTGCACAAGTATTAGACAACATGCACTCTCATGGAGCTCCAGCTTGTAGCAGCAGCAACCTACTTTATCATTGGCTGAAGCAACAAAATCAGTGGAGCACAACACGCCTTACCCTGCTCAAGCGCATGTGCAATCAGGTTTTCCATGCATGGAATTGCACAAACAGCTACCCTAGGTAATGCATACAAAAATCCAATCCACCCTGGCTATCCACATGTTGGGGCGCACAAGCAACCATTCCAGGCAGCAGTGCACAAAGACCTGCCTATAATAGCAGCACAACATGACAACTTGACCCTACCCTTGTTTCATGCCACAGTAGGCTGAATTTTCCTTCTTCCAACAATGCTGAAGACCCTCTCATCTGTTACACAGATCTGAGCAATTTTTGTTAACCAAAAAGCATGACACATATCACATCCACAATTATTTTTTAAAAATGTCTGTATAAAAACTGTCATCAAGTCTTCTTTCCATTCAAGAGCTCACCCATGATCTTATATGTTGTACCACTTTTTTTCCCTTCTCCTTATGTTTTCAGGACAAGGACTTGAGGAAGAGGATTGCACTTAAAGAAAGAAGTCACCTTACCTTGAACTTCTCAATGTTTGGAGTAATTTATCTTGTCAGTGGTCAATTCTTCATATAAAGACATAATTTGGCTTTATAATTCATGTCCAGAACATCTAGCTTTTAAAATCTAGATAATCATGTTTCGTCATTCATTTTACAGATTAGATATTTCTATGTATCATTATGATATCTATATATCAGCCAAACATACTCAATTACCTTTTCCTCTTAGTATTTTACCTAAATAAAAAATAAAGAATCCTAAAGAGAGAAAATGCTCTCTCCCCTCTCTAAAAAGCCCCCCCCAGGGTTTTCTACATCGTTTCTTTTTTTCCCTCCCTCCGCTTCTTCTCTTCTGTTTCCTTCCCCTCTTTCTTTCTCGTCTTGCTCCTTCCTTCACTGCCTCCTCCTTAGGGTTCCGCCCTCTCTTCCGTCCTTTTCCCTCTCTCCCCTCCGTCTCCTCTTCTTCATTCTCTTCATCCCCTACTTCTCTCCTCCTCTCCATCCCTTTTCCCCCCTTTTCTCTCTTTCCTCCATCTCTTCTCCTTCCTTTTCTCTCTCTCCTCCCCCTTCATCCCCCTTCCCTTCTCCCCTGTCGTTTCTCATTTTCTTCCTCTCCTCTCTTTGTTTTCTTCTTGTTCGCTTTCTTTTCTCTTAGCATCTGATGGGGTAGATGCTAGCCACCGGTCTCTCTAAGGTAGGAGTCTCAAGCCCTTAGCAACCACCCTGAGTGAGAACTAGCCCTAGTTCTCCCGCCTGTTGATGCCATTTTCGTCTTTACTAGGCTTAACCCTAGGTCTATTGAAGGTAAAGCCCCTTTGGTAGGCCTTAAAAATCCAACATCTTGCTCTCCCCAAGTCCTATGCTGCTGCATTGTGCCCCGCCTTCTCCACCTCCATGCTCTAACTGCCCTTTCAAGCCCAAGTTCTTCCCCTCCACTTGACCAGGGGCCCATTGCTAGAGTTCGAACTCCAATGGAGGTTGCTGAACAGGGGGCAAGTATTAGGACAACAACCCTTTTTGGTTATTTTCTTGGCTGAAAATTGCCCTCTTCTCTTGTGCAATCTACTGCTCTTCATATTTAGAAAGACCAGGCATCCTTATTGTTTTGGGCAATAAGGAGAGCTTCTTCTACTTCCAGTTCTCCGCCTCCACCAACCTTGATCTCATCTTGACCAAGCCTTGCTACTTACTTCTAGTAAGTTTTACATTTCAGTAGATGTCCCTTTTAAGTTTTATAGGAGATACACATTTTTTTCTCCAATTCCTCTCTCTAGAGGGAGAATTCCATGATAAAAGATAGTACTTGTAAATCGCAATAACCTGAACCTTTAAAAACAATTAACCTCCCTCATTTTCTAACTGATTTGCTAAATCCAAGCTCTCCAAAATCAAAAAACAAAGTCATTATCAACATGTTTGCATTTAATTGCCCCTTAACTGAATCCCAAATCCGAGCATTAACATAATAACTCTTAAAACACTCTCTAGGTTAAAATAGGTCATGCCTGGCTTTAGAATTCTAGATTAAAGAAATCTAACTGTAGTAACACACAGACTTACTTAATTTACATCTTGTAATGTACATTCATTTAGCTATTCTTAACTTTCTCTCTCTGAAATTTCAGGTTGTTACTTACCTCAAAAGAAAAAATAAAATAAAATAAATTTGGGTTGCTCTTTTTTTCCTTTTTTTTTTGGGCCACAAAATGATTTATTGAGATTTCTTTATTTTCTCTTCCCTATTATGTTTAAATAGTTTTAGAGATGCTATACTGTAGTTAAGGCATGATTAATGAAATTTTCCTTTGTGTTTAATGTTCATAATTAAGTAATTGAGTGTGAACATGCTGTGAGCTTGATGTTATTCATGCGTGATCACCCATGCAAATAGATTAGTAAATCATTTATAAGATGAGTTCCCAATTTGCACCTAAGCACCCACAATACTTGAAACTCCAATGAGAAAAATAAAACCCTCCAATACAGTCTATAATTTGTCGACACTCCATTGGGTAAGCTCAACAATCAATTACCAATGGCCTTCAAGAGTTAAATGGTTGGGCTAAAAGTACTAATTTTGCATAAAAGCATATGTTGAAAATAGAGTTAATTGACCAACTTTGTTACTTAATGTGGTCTTTGACACAATAAGGACTTTATTAACTCACAATTGAATTTTAGGCCTCAACTTTTAGCCTTAAATTACTTTTCATCCAAAAATGCTATCTGCAATGTTGTCGATTGGATCAATTCACACTGGAAAAAATTGGTAATCACTAGCCTATTTCCATGGAATTTGACATAGTCTCGTCCACTTCTACTTGTGGCAACCTCATAAGGCTTGCAGATAAATTGCACTTGACTGGTCACTGTTTGTTTTAGGAGTCTAATTTTCCAGTAGGCTATCATAATAGATTAGGGGAAATTTTTAATTTATTTTTATGTCAAGAGATCTCAGCACTTACATTTTGGAGACAATCTTTTTATTTTTGGAGAGTTGTATAGCAAAACTTATATGAAATTCATTGCACTGAGGCACAATACAAGCTGATTTTATTAAATTTGGAAGGTTCTCTCTCTTGAGCCCTCAACTACTTCCTTCTAGGTTCTAACAGGAAGCAGAGTACAAGGACAAGCCAAAATAAAAACACAATTTTGTAGTGAATTACCAGATAGCTACATCCTATGCACCAACTGATAACACATTAGTTCAAGAACCAAGACGCCGACTAAAACTTTCAATGCCCACTATGAAGGCACTTTCAAAACAGAAAACACAAGCTCATTCAACCAGCACCATAATAAATAGTTCTTATAAGTCTTATTGATAATTATTAATTAAAAAATGTTAACAAAAGACAAACCAGGATTATTTCAGTTGTATTCTCCATGAAGAGCCTGATTCTCTTAACTGTGAAATCACTTGTGCACCAACAACATTTGCAAACATTGTTGCAGATTCTTTATGGTCCTCTGTCAGACCGACATACAGCATGTCATCCAACCTCCTCTGCACAATTTACAAGTACTTACCATGATGCAACCATAAGGGGCAGAAACATATTAGAGAACCAATAATGAGCAAGATATTAACCAGATTCAATAATTCTGATCTACCTTAGCAACTTCAGAACATGCTCCCCAAGAACTGGATACTGCATGACACAATGGCGTATTTCATGAGATTCCGGATAGTATGAATTGTTTGTTATGCCTGCAACCTGATAACCAAAACAAAATCACAAAAAGATAGTCTTGCCGGATAAATGGCTGACATCATTTTTCAACTAATTGGAATTGATACATGAGACCAGACAAAAGCCAAGCAGCTCTCGGCTTCTCATTTGATTCCTACATGCAGCATAAAAGAGAGATAAAGTGACAAGTCACAACACCCAGCTTAATTGCAACTGGCCAATTATTTGGTTGGAACAACCTCAAAAGTACAATTTTGATCTGGGAATTAAATTCGAATTATAGCAAGCATCAAATTTAATAAAAAGAAGAAGCAAATACAGCAACATATGCAGATTAGCATCAAACTGTGCTCACGCAGTGAGGAGAAAATAATAGCGATGCCTTAAGATGTGAAGTTAGTGTAGGAAGCCTAAACAAGGAGAAGCCTATAGCAGCTTGGGCCAGGTTAGTTGGGTTCCTTAAAGCCCATCCCTGTCATTCATTTATTCTAGGAATGGCGTTCAAAATATCTTCTCACTTTAGACAAGCCTAGACAAGGGGTCCTGCAAATAATGCTAAGTGCCTGCTATGTGAACAATTGATGAGTGCAATTCCCACCTATTCTTTGCATGTCCCTAAACATTAATTGGAGAAGCCCACTTAAATGCATCACCACAGACACTACAAATGAATACCTCAAATTTGCACATTAAACAACAAGCAAAATACCAGCTAGTCTCTAAAGTTGATTCTCCTTAGTATAAGAAAAGGTATCACCAACAACAGCAACTAATGCTTTTCCTTAATCAAGGCAGCATCTTCACCATTGCTAAGTCTGACTGTGATAGATAAATCTATTGAAGATAAAGCATAGAAACTGCAAGATCACATTTTACTAGGAACTGATGATAGATATCTACATCATATAAGTCAATCGAGGAAGCTCAACCTTCAAGAATGACCTGATTACCTGAAAAGTGGCACCATTATGTACAATTTCTTGAGCAATAGGCTCATTGATATACTTATGCAGAGGCATGGCAATATCCTCCATGTTGTATGGGTCAGTACCATAATCATTCCAAGAGCCCTTGCGTCTTCTAGCATCTCTCTATAAAAAAAGAGAGATAGACAATTACTAGAATGACATGTGATTTAATTACAAATTATACCATAGAACAGTAGATGCATAAAAATAAGAGGGGAAACAGCATGGTAAACTCCATCTATCTTAATCCCTTTCCCTTCTAGCAGCTGAACCAATTCCAGTCTGTTAACTTATTTGAGTTCATTTCTAAAGGAAAGACAATCAAAAATCTGATCCAAGAAATTAATAGAAATGAGAGTGGGTCTTTTAAATTGGAAGTCAGATCTCCTATATCGAGGGCCCAAAGATTAAAAGGTCAATTTTAGAAATTAAAAGAGAAATGGAGCCATAGATACTTGAATACTACATAGTACCAAGACATGTGCACATGCGTGTGTGTGAGGATAAAGTAGTATTCCTGTTATAGCTAGAGCATGGTGAGGGCTAGACATGGATTATAGCAGTATATGTAGGGGTAGTTTGCAATAAAGGGATACTCCATTCCATCACTTTTCCATTTTCCTTTCCTTTCCGCAACTGTCTTATGTTTATGTAAGGAACTTTTGCTCTGGGGTAGTCTCAATCCATATTTATAGAATTGAACCATACACTGTTACATCGATATACTATATTTCCCTACCGTGTCATCTACATTTCTCTACTGCTTCAGATATGCAATGCAGACAAAGTCCACTTACATATCTCAGAATCTGTATTAAACAAATATGGTCAAATGAAAATTTAACAAATAAAAAGTTGAAATAGGAAAAATGAAGAGAAAACACAATGTCTTGCATGCACCAATTTATAGAGAAGATTTATTGAATGGTTCCAAATGAAGTACATAAATGTCACAGCACAAAGGAAAAACAAAGATATGATGCTACAAAAAATCATCCTAACAAATGAAAAGAAAAGGCCATACCCTTGCAAAGAGGTCTTCTCGCATCCAAGGTACCAAATACTTCCATGGCCATATATCCAATGTACTGACTGCATTAGCCTTCGCACGCAAGCGCCCAGCCATTCGTGTAGCAGAAGTTAAATTGGGATGAACCAAAAACCTAGCTGCTACCTCTATGGAAAATTCATAAGTGCTAAACACACGTTCAACTGGGTCTCTTAAAATAGTCACAACTGATGTCCTTTCTTTGGGAAGTTTTGACATCATGCTGTAGTCATCATGAGTAGCTAGCAACCTGCATTTTGTTTACTGGACAAGTGCAAAAGCAACTTAAAAAAGGATGCAAAATAAGATGATATCAAAATGACAGAAGTGGAAGGTTTGGAGTAATGGCAAGAGGGTCAAATTGCAACATCCACCGCCGGAAAGGGAATACTTCCCTAGTCGGGGGGAAAAATCATAGTGGCAACTGCACAAACAAAGTTGAGCCATTTAAATCTATGCCTAATGAGAATTATTTTGGCAATGGTTTGAGAGTCCACTCTACTGGTTGCACAAGAACATTCAAGTATAAGACTTCAATGGGCTTTATAAGATTTAAGCACCTCAAGTAAAAACAGGTTCATTTTATTTATATCATATTTCTAATCAGCTCAACAAGCACAGAGAACATCTTTACACTGCAAACCAGGTCTTTTAAGTGAATAAACAGCAATTTCTAAATTCATATCGCTTGGTACTTAGTAGTACAAACCTGGGAAAATCTCAACTTATCATAAGAACGAGGGCATTCAAGTCTGCTTGGATATAACTTCTTCAAGAAGCTGCAATATAAAATATAAAGAAATGAGAATAGTGATAATTGTTGGCAAAATCCAAAGATTATCTTGTTGATTAATTTTTTACCAATAGGAATTACCAGTGGAAATATGTACGACCTCCAGTTCTTGGCACATGCAAAAAGAACAATAAATCACGTAATCTATGGCTGTCCTCTGTCACTTGATTTTGCGCAGATAGAGCCCAGCTTTTCACTACTCTCCGACAATATCCAAATTCATAACTATATGAAGCAACATTTGCTGAAATATGAACCAGGAAGACAATAACTATCTCATAGGTAAACTTGAATAAGCAATAACAAAATCGCTAAACATAGGAAAGGATAAATGATGGTTGCTTTTCAGTACACTAAGAGAAGCTAAGAAAGTTGAAAACTCAACAGAAAACTCAAGCCCCACTACCCCAAATAATATGATTCATCACTCTAACAAATTCTAATGCAGAGCCACTTCTCTTTCTATCCTTCAAGTCCTCACGCCAAGGCACATTCTCGCAAAGAAAATCCTCCAAATTAACCATCAATTATGTGCTTAATAATTAAAACATAAACACATTTTTATAAGCACAAGATGCAAAACCAGTCTTATGATAGGTTGCCTCAAATTTCAATACTTCAAAGATGACTGGGAAGAATTTTCTCAGCTAACCCAACAAAAGCTATAAGCTAACTGAAAATTAAAACCGAGCCACGCACTTAATCCAAGGAGCATCAGAAGTGCAGCTAACTTCAGAGCAAGGTCCATCTCTTTCATTCTGCTCCACCTGGCACATCAATACCAAAAAGAAGATCAAAATATAAGAAAAATTACCCAATATTTGTAATGAAGCCAACACGAAACCACAGTAAAAATAAATAAATAAAATAACCATTACTTTTAAATTGCACTAATTTTGCAGGTTTTTTTTTTTTTTTTCCTATTCCTAACTGAACAAAGCACTCCTACCCTTCAGAAAAACAGAAACAAAATAAATAAACTTCCTTTTTTTTATAATGTCATAAAGCAGCACAAATTTAATGTAAATACATCAGTCATTCCATAATCCAAAACATACCCAATAAACAAAATTGCAGAAAACCTCAGAAAAACATGAAAAGCAACAAATTTTGATTTCAAAATGAAGTGATACTAAAACCCAAAAAGCCATACAACAAATACATAATACCCATTTGATTTAATGAAAAACAAAACAATCCTCAACATAGAACTTAGGAACAAAAAATAAAATAAAGTAAATTTGACCCTACGTGTATCGAGAATTGGGATATTGTGCTCATGAATTTGGTGAAAACGTTGTTGGGACTCTAACAGACACTACCTCCGATCATTTGGGTCCCACTTAATTTTAGATCCTTGGAAGATTTATTTTTGTAGGGTTTAAGAAATCGGTCATTAATTTTCCCTCTAATTTTCTCGGCATCCAAGCTAGGACGACTCGAATGCCAAAAATTTAGACCTTGAAAAGTGGTTTGAAATTATAGATGCTATGCTTTGACGGCCTAAAAGAGAGTAAAAGGTTGACTTTTTTATAAGGTAAAGAATTGACCTTTTTTTGTTTGTACTATAATATTGACAAATAATTCTTAATTCTGTGGAATATTAGTCAAATGTCGCTGAGGTAGTAGTAACTAATATATTTATTTATATTTATATATATTATATATATTTTTTTTTTTTTTTTGTTATTTCCTTCCACTCCTCTTTAGATTTGCTTTGCTTTGAAGCAGAATTAATTAAAACGACCGAAAGCGAAATCCCTTTTGACAATTGCTGCTGCAAAAATTATACTTCCCGGGCTTAATTCTTGAAGGATTGCCAAAGAATAAGGTTTTGAATGGAAGGAAATAATCCCATCATGTACAACGGTGAGGAATGAGCATACGTATTATTTTAAAATATATATTTTCAGAGTATTTTCGGGAAAAGGAAAAAAATATTATTAAAATTAAAAAAATTACGAAAATGCCACTGGGACAAAATTAATCCCAAAAATAGGCAACACGGCCTCGTCTCTTGAAGAGACGAGGTCGTAAGTGCCTGACCTCGTCTCTTCAAGAGACGAGGCCGTGTATCTTGTTTGGCCTCGTCTCTTGAAGAGACGAGGTCAGGCCAAGCAGTGGCCTAGTCTCTTGGACAGACGAGGTCGCCTGACCTCGTCTGCTCAAGAGACGAGGTCAGGCTAAAATCAGCCAAATCCTATCATATTTCTTGAAAAAGCAAAAATTTATATCAAAAACCTGTAAAACCTGTCAAATACAAATATAAAAAACCATAGAACCCATTAACCATCCTCCACCATGGCTAAAAACTAACAAACTACAGTGTTTCCAAGCCCAATCGAAACACACATTCCCAATCCCAATCATGCACAGTGCAAAGAAAATATGAGTATTCGTAGAATCATAATACATAATAGGAAATGAAATAGAATGAAATGTAGAGTGATTGTTCTAATAAAAAGTATAGGAGAAAATGAGTACGATCTATACATACAAGAATAATACAAGGAAATAAGAAGCTACATACAAAAAAAAAAATAAAAAGAAGAAAATCTATCTATCGTCCACTACTGCTGCTGCTGCTGCTGTGTGTCCCTCCTCCCTCGTCCTCGGCCTCTACCCCGCCTCACGTATATCCTTGGGAATGGGGTACGCTGATGATGAGGATGCGGTGAATATGGGCCAGTTTCTGTAACTGGAGCGGGCTCCTCTCCCGTAGCAGCACTATACTGATGGAATAGGACAGGGTCTGGCTCGACCTGTGTAAGGCCCTCCCCCACATCATGAGATGGCGATGGTCGCCACTTCTGTGGAGCCAGGGGAGTGTGGAAGTCACTGGATGACGGGTCTGGCATCGGGGTGTCCCCCATATTGTAAGAAGTGGATGACGAGCCAGCCTCGTCATGAATGACCTGGGAAGGACCAGGCTCATCGAATGGAGGTAGGTCGGACGGCTCAGGCTTATCTCTAATCTGTATACCTGGAGCCCGAGCTTGCCCCCGACCCCGTCCCCGTCCCCGCCCACGCCTCTCTCTAGGAGGATGTCGTCTCTGTACGGTATGAGGCTGTGGGTCACCCTGTGCTGCTGTTGCTGGTGGAGCTGGTGGTACTGGATCATTGAAATTCAACCCCATAAACTCATCCACTACACGACAGACATCTCGTGCAGTGGATGCAATAAGCTCTGGGGGCATGTCTGGGACGATAGAAATGAAACCAGCCTGCAAGTAATAGCAAATATTTATATCAGTGAATAGCTTATAAGTCAGTACAAGTAGATATAAAGCTTACAGAGACAATGATCTTACCATGTATCGCATGATAGCTCCCGTGCGACCGATCCAACGTCGGGTGATCGCATGATACCACTGGAAGTAATCGTCAGATGTCCCAGCCGACAAATCTGGCATCTATACAATGCAATCACGCCGAGCATCCCACTCAGCGATCCACCTCATCAAAATTAGCTTCAATGCATCAAATTCGCAAAATCACATTTATGAGTTTCATTCCTCATAAAATTTAATCTAATTCCAAATGCTACATTTCCAAAGTTCTATTTTTTTTCCTAAGGAACTCTGATTTCCTACAAAACATTATCTTTTTTCACCGCAAATTTCCATGCTAAACCAACACTACAGTACCGAATACACTCCTTCACGACATAACAAGTTATTTTTTAAATTTTTTTCCCAACTACATTTCCTAAAATAATTATCCAACAACTTTATTATATTAATTTTTTTTCCTAGAATTTACATATATATATATATATGTATCCATATAATTAGAAAAATTTCTCCCGTGTTCGAATCGCACAACAATACCCGTTGACGACATTACAAGTTATTTTTAATTATTTTCCCACCTACACTTCCTAAAATAATTATCCAACAACTAATCACTGTATTAATTTTTTTTCCCAATAATTACATATATATACGTATGTATCTATCTATATAACATACAATAATCAGAAAAAATCCTTCCACGTCCTAATCTTACAATAAAATGATTCTAACAGCACATACCATCGTCATTCAACAATGTAGCAACATTCATTAACAAAAAAAATCAAAAATCACGAAAATCTTACCTCAAAATTCGCCGACGGATTTCAGTGAATTCTCTCGCATATTGCTCCTCCTACCCACAAATTGCAATGTAGACACCGTTTGGCGGCTTTGAGATTGCCCAATGACAAAAAAAAATCGAAGAAACTGTGGAGAAATAGGGTTGGGCGATTGGGAGAAGGGGAGAAATTAGGGTTTCGGCCGTCGCAAAGGGGGAGAAATAGGGGGAAGAAGGCGTGGCTGGTGATTTTAGCGCGCAGACCTCGTCTCTGAAGAGACGAGGTCAGGCACTTACGACCTGTCTCTTCAAGAGACGAGGCCGTGTTGCCTATTTCTGGGATTAATTTCGTCCCAGTGGCATTTTCGTAATTTTTTTTAATTTTAATAATATTTTTTTTCCTTTCCCGAGTATTTTCCACCAACACGATACTCAAAATCTTGTTTTAAAGACAATTTTGTTTTATACTGAAATTGAGTCTTGATTTCAGCTAAAAAGTTATAATCGATTTCGCTTTGTATTAAACTCCTAATTTAAAGACTCGATTTCAAGTATGTTACTAAAATTGTATCTTAATATATGATTTTAGCAGTTTACACCTCCTATTGCATTTTGAAATGAAGCACATTTAACAAGTTTAGTCGCTTCAATATGCGAATGCAAATAAAACATAAGTGTTCGTGCAATTCCTCTTATTCTGATCGTTTTAACATCTTATTTTTGTGTTTTTTAATAGGCTATTTGTTAAGAAATAGGTACAAATGAAAACGAAAATTTTTACTCATAAATAGATTAAATAGTATATAAACAAATTAAATACAGATAAAAAACAAATGCAAATCATATACAGATAAGAATCAAATGAAAATAAGATAATCCAAGCAAACCCTATATAACAATTTCATATAGAAAGTTAGACGTCTCCACCAAAACTTCACTACACAACAACACCAAACATCCCAATCTTAAACCAAAAAACCAAACTCTATACCAAACATCTTAAATCCAAATCATGTATACAAACTCCAAACTCATAATAAGGTGTTAGGAACACGTCAATAAGAACCAAGTGAAAAGTTCAATTAAACTTTAATATAAGAATTAGAATAGTCGATATAAATAATCAATACATGAAACAAGAGATGTGTGAAAAACAATACTTTTGGCATTGTTTGCCTATCCTTTTTGTGAAGAATTGCACTTTTTTATCAAGCTCTAGTTATGGGTCTGGCTAAATATCCAACCAAGTGAGTTACATGTAGGGATTGCAAACGAACTAAGCTACTCCCAAGCTCTTCGAGCTCGACTTGCTTCAACCTCAGCTCGGTTCGAACTTAGTTAGTAAACAAGCTGAACTCAAGCCTAAAATAAAACTCGTTTATCTAAACAAATTAAGCTTGAGTTGCAATTCAAACTTGCAAGATGATTCGTTGGCAGGTGCACAAATAGGCTCATAAGCGAATTTATAAGTTCTATATTTATAATATATTAATATATAATAAAAACAACAAAAGTAATTTCTATTTAGTATATATATTTAACAACTTTTATATATTATTTTTAGGTTTGAAAAAAATAGAAAAGAGAACATTTAAACAAGTCAAGCGCAAGCTTTAGTTTTAGCTCAGTAAAAGCCCGTTAGGTTTCAATAAAAAGCTAATAGAAATCATGGTTCGCTTAGACTAATAACTCAACCTAGAGCTAGAGGTTTAATGAACTTAGCTCATCGGATTCTTATGAATGAACCAAATGAGGATAAGTTGGAATATTTTAGCATATATATGATGCACTCTGGTAATGGCATGATATGGTATGTTTTAAGCATGAAGAAATTACTCAATTTGAAAGGAAATTCACTAAAAAGGTATATCACGTCCATGATGAAGGTAGTGATGAAAGCAGATCAAGAAAATCAACTTACAACGTAGATCAATCCCACTGTAATGTCTATGATCCATGTCATGATGGTGACTCCCCCCTCCATGCCACCTTTGATAGAGCCCCTTAGCACATCATCATCGGACAAATTTGAAGAATGTGAAGATTGTGTTCCCCATCCTATCCACGACCCATGTATTGCACGCCCGTGATGAATGTAAATGGATTGTTTTGTCAGTGAACAAAGCAATCACGATCGTGAGCCGAGTAGGCGACGTACTTGTGTGGTCTCATTTCCAAAACACCTTACTATACATACTTAAGCCCATAGTAAGCCATACTCCAATAAAATCACAAGTTTGGAATGACAAATATCCCAATGGGATATAATTCATGAGAGAAGGAAGTGAATAACTTATGAAGACATTTTTGCACATTCCCTCACAAAATGGCTTGATAAAGAAAAGAAAGAAAATGATTAAATTATGGGCAATGAAAGAGACAAATACTTAAATATTAATGTCTTTTGCATAATGAAGTGACATAATAAATAAATTAATGAAGTGAAATACTCTTGAATTTCAAGAACTTGAATTAAGACCCCTACAACATGTATTATTCTCTTAAGTCTTGTTATTTCATGATATTTTAATTTAGGTGCTTTTAATGTCCATGCACATATCTTAGATTCTCATGAGTGCTCTAGAAAGATAATCTAAGTCTTTTATAGAAGGTGACCCACCTTCACACTTATATAGGTGATTTCATCGAGTCTATACGCCAGACTTCCTAACATAGAGGCTATAAAACCATTAAGAGTCATTTAAACCCAGTCTCTATATCCATCAAGTTCGTTTGAGATGAACCATCACAGAGGGCTACGGATCTACTATAATTAAATAGTGAATCCATCAAGTTCGTCTCTTGAGGACCACCAAACTACAAGGCTATGGATTCACAAGGCTTTTTTAATCAAATAAAAGTATTCACTATATTACCCTAATCCATAGACATAAGCATCTTTCCCCTTGATGACTCAAGGACAATTTTTCTTATTAAACCTTTAGTGAGAGGATTGTTAGATTCCTCTTAATTCTTACATATTCCATGGAAATCACTCCATTTTTTAGGAGTTGTTTAACTGCACCATGTCTTATTCTATTATGTCTTCTCTTGCCATTGTAAACATGCTCTTAGCAATTTCAATGGCTATCTGTGAATCACAGTGTATTGACACAATTACAATGGATTTCCCCTACAGTAGCATATCAGCCAACAAACATCTTGACCATTCGTCCTTTTGACCTACCAATTCTAGAGCTATGAACTCAAATGCCATGGTAGAACGGAGTATACATGGTTATTTAGCAGATTTCCATTATACAACCCCTCCAACTAAGGTAAAGACATAACAACTAATTCAACCAACTTCATCGTTGTCGGTAACCCAATTTGCATTGCAATAACTTTTCAACACAGTAGGAAATTTGGTATAATGTAAACATTAGTTCATAGTACCTTTAAGGTATTTGAGTAAACGATAAAGTGCATTCCAATGCTTATTATTAAGATTATGGGTGTAGCAAGTTAATCACTAATAGCATAGGATGTGGCAGGTCATGTACTGTTAATAATAAACATAACACTTCCTATGATTTTTAGCATATTCAGTTTGTGAAATATTGGAGCATTCATTTTTCTTAAGAGATATATTAGGATCATAAAGGTACTCTAACAGGCACCACCGCATCAAAGCAGTTGAATTTTTTCAACACTTTCTCAATGCGAGGGACTGACACTAGGAAATACCATTTCAATTTTCTTTATTTTGATACTAAGAATTAAATTAGCTTCTCCAAGGTCTTTCATATCAAATTGAGAAGATAGGAGTAATTTTTTCTTATTTACCACATCTATATTGGTACAAAAAATAAGCATATCATCAACATAAAATATATGATTACACAATCTAATCCAAAGATTTAGAATACATATAAGAATCGGATGTATTCACAAGATATTCATTTGTTACTAAAGTCTAGTCAAACTTTTATAACACTGTTTAGGTGCTTATTTAAGACTATAAAGGGAATTCTTGAGTTTACACACCTTACTCTCTTGACTAAGTACCACAAAACCTTTAGGTTGCTCCATATGTATATTTCTTTTCTAGATAACCATTAAGAAAATGTTTGTTTTCACATCCATTTGATGTATTATTAAGTTGTGAATAGTAACAAAGGCAATTAAAGTTATAATGGTAGCTATTTAGTCACAAGAGAGTAAGTCTCGTTAATTACTTTCTTTTATGTATAACCTTTAACTACCAATCTTGCCTTAAATTTTTCTATTAATCCATCTAGCCTCATTTTCTTTCTAAAATTCCATTTACACCTAATGGACTTACATCCTATAGGTAAGCCAGATCCCATAATATGATTTATCATTATAGAGTCAACCTCACTTTTAATACTTTTCAAAAACTGCATATGGAACTATAAACCCCGAGATTTTTTTCATGTCAATAAAAATAGATAGAAATACAAATTTGAAAATAGAAGGTCAATGTTGTAGTCAACAAAAGCCCTAGAATAGACCATAAGTAGTTATGAATCTATATATAACTTCAAATCCTAAAACAAAGTCCTCTAGATAGTAAAAAATACCAAAAATAAGATTTCATAACTAGTATTGAAAACTTAAAATATAGAAATAAATAAAATACAATTTCAAATATCTTAGAAAATAAATAAATAATAAAGCTTATAGTTAGAAAGCAATAGTTTAAGGATGAATTATTAAGGTTATAAATACACAATAAGAACAAAAACATATCAATAACTAACAATCTATACTTCAAATAAATATTTGGATCACATCATTGTTCTAGTTAGATAATTCTAAAACTCTCAGAGACTAAAACAAAAATTGACCTATTAAGCTTAGAAAACCCTAATCGCGTGAGATAAAACCCTAAAAATAATTAATTGCATAAACTTTAAACTCAAGTTTGAATTAAAGATAATCTAGAAAATTTGTAGAAGTATAAAATAAATTTTTGGAGATAGAACTCTTACATAACCGACGTATTTATGCTCGTTTAGCTTAATAAACTACCTAAAACTAAGATAATTAATTAATTAAATAAAATTATAATATTATATACGTATAGTTTGCACAAATTGTGCAAAGTATGCAGTTGAGATCCTCTTGTTTTTTGCATAGCCGAATTCTATAGATAAGCGGGTCAATTTGGATAATAAAAGTCAAAGAAAAATAATGTAAAAACCAATCAAAACAACCTAACTCAACATTACATTAAATGCATGAGATTACATGCAAATACAACTTGATTTTTTGTGGAGCTCTTTCTTCTTTTGGACGAAAACTGCAGCTCCCTCCGTACCTATATAGATAACCATTTATTAAGTAGCAAACAAAGCCTTTAATGCAACCATAACCAGCTTAAAACAACAACAGCAAGCACATAAAAAATAACCAAATTCATCCTTCATTTACACCATAAAACACACACAAACACAATTCCATAAAAATGACTTCATCAAAGCTTAGGAAATCAACAAGAAAAGGTAAGTAAAAATTCATTCTAAGTTACTTTAAGTGTTAAGCATTATCTTAAACAAATGTTTCTATTAACTTAGGTTCGTAGCAAGCTTGGGAGAAAGGTTTAGCATCATCATCACAGCTCAAACAAGGTAATATTTAATCTTAAACCCTACTTATATATTACAATATGTGTAGAATCTAGGAAATCATAAGTTTTGATGATTATGAAATGTTATATGTATTAGTATGTCATAAACAATAGCTAGGGATTATGGAGAAACACTTAAAATAGCTAAAACACTAAGTATAATACATATATGATATAAGAAAAATGAAGTTTGAACTGAAGAAAAACGAGGAAGATGATGAACAGTGCCTACATCGGCTTTACGCGGGTGGTGTAAGCACCTAAAGCAGCGGCGTACATGGATAGCCCGGTGGTGTTTGAGATGGTGTGTACTAGAACAAAAGCTACATAATTTTTTTTAACGTAAAATCAATGAATGCCAACAATATATATAAATTGAGATCAAGAGAAACACAATGAAACTAAATGATAGAAATTAAATATTAGTTACCATAAAGTAGTCGAACTAACGAACAATATAAAATAATAATGATGATAATAATAAAGTACCGAGTTATTAAATACAAACTCTATAACTGCTCGATGAAATAAAATATTTTAATATCGAGAGAAGCAAAATGAAAATAAAGATTAAATAATGAAAATTTGTTAACATAGGATCCTTATCTTAAGAGACCAATACAGGTAGTAGAAATTAAATCAAACACCAATATAGGACACTTAGGCACTCATAGCAGTTTAGTTATATAATATATGTTTTATTAACGAATATTTCTATTCAACTCAATAGGTTATCTTGATACTGTTGAGGACTTTCCAGTTTAATATTACAATTAGACAAAATAAGCATGTAAGTAATCAAACCTATTATATTGCTTGTGTTTGTAACTAGTTGCATATGTAATGCAAAGATAATAATACATTGTCATGGAAAACTATTGAGTGTGTGTTGTGATATGTTTGTTTAGTTGACAAACCAAGATAATAAAAGTGATAATACAGATTGTCTGATGATTTGAGAAAAGCATATTATATGTTATGTGTGTAATGTATGATCACCATAAACTTGAATAAAAATTATTGGATTTATAATAAAAACAGTCATGCATTACACGAATTGCACCATTACATATTCTACAAGGGTGATAGGTTGCTACGTTTTAGTATTTCGATTCTCTGTTAATGCTTGGTTTTTCTAAAATGTTAGTTCTTCCAAGATTTTCTTTGTTCCATCGATTCCATGGAACTAAGTGGCAATCGAGGACGCAGCTCGTGGTATCGCTTTGAAATTACTAATACTTAGGGAGTTTTTAAGGATTGATACAGGAAATGGTCAGTAAAAATACCTTTTAAATTAAAGTGATAATCCTAAAACGAGAAATCGTTGATTTTCCTATGTACTTAGTCTCTTCTGGGCAGGTGTGTCATTAAGTAAATGTTCTTCAAGCCTAAAAAGAAGACATAAATCTTTTTCCTATTTGGATTCTAGATCATCCAAGCTTATATCTGTGCATATGATTGATTGTTACATTGCATATAATTTGTTAATAAACTTATTTGATATGTAAAATACACAAGTATTTAGACAATCATATGAAAATGCATCAATCACATGAGCAACAAAATACACACGATTAACCGGAAATCATGTGTAGCATGGATTTTACGCTCTCCATGTCGGGGGTTGGGTGGTTACAGGCCCATACGACCATCAATATTTGCAGACTTACCAGCTCCTACTTGCCCTATAGACTTTTCGACTCCTACTTGCCCATGTGGACTTTCTAGCTCCTACTAGCCATCACTACAACTTCTTGTTTCCCTACACAAAGAATAGTAGTGAACATAAATGTGACTCACAAATATGATATGCATGAATTATTTTCAATATAGGTTTATTCAATTAATGTTGAGTTCAAGTTAAAGGTGATCAAAACAATATTCATCATATCATTGCAAGAAAACATAAATTATTTATCAATTCCTCTTTCGATATTCTTAACTTTTATTCAATCAATCATGAATTCACAACATTGGTTCATTTATCTTTTTCCTTATTTTCTAGTGTTACTACGTACAAGCACAAACAAGGAAATGTAACTAGTAAGGGAGTAACTCACTATGACGAACGCTCCTAGTCGAAGTAATCTTCCAGGAATGCGATATTGGTTCCTTCTTCACCTAAACAAGATGAAATACCCAAAATAAGTCTTTCAGAGAATTTTTATTTTTGAAGATTCTAAATTTTTTCTTGAATTTATGGTAAAATTGGATTGAAGGAATTTCCAATTTAAAATGGCCATAACTTGCTCATTTTAACTCGGAATTTCGCATATTATATACCGTTTTCTACCTACTCAAAAAGATCTATCTATTTTTAAAACTATTTTCATCAAACTAAGTTGTTTGAGCTCCAAAATAGTGATGATCGGATTTACCACGAATTTCACAAAACTTGCATTCCTTCTTTTTACAAAGGCTCATAGCAAAGAGATAAATATTATAATAGTTTGTAAAACCTTTGAAATGTATATATGTATTTATTGACTGATATCAAATGCATGAAATTTATGAAGTTGTCTCAAACTATGAACTTTTGGTAAAAGTAAAGTTTTCTAAGGATTTTGGGAAAAGTGATACTTTTGAAAATTTCCTCTTAACTTACTAGAAAATATCTCAAGTCATTTTAAATAAGTATTTTTCTTTTCCTTAATTTCATTTCCTTAGTCTTTTTAAATTTCTAAAGAATGATTTTTATTTTCTAAGCTTAGTTTCTAATACTTTTTTAAAGTAGTAATAATTCTATATTTTATAGAAATAACTTTTTTATTTCTTAAGATCATTCTACTTTTATGAAAGAAAATTTCTTGGTGTTTGTTAAACTAGTATTGATGAAAAGTGGAATTTAGTAAAACTTTTGTTTAATCAAGAATTTCTTTCCATTTCATGACTTGTAAAGTGTATGTATGTTTTGTTTAAAAATTCCTATATTCTTAAAATTTATAATGAACTCCTCTAAATTTCTAGAAAAAGTTTGTTAAGATAAATTCCTAAGTTTTTATAAAAAATTACTTCCTTCATAACAACTTTTATTTTTAGAGAAGAACTTCTATTTTTAAGGAAACTTTTCCTCATTTATCTTGTTGAGACAAAATCAATATGTTCATGCATGATCATGAATATGAAACATAAAATTATGAAAACACAAGAAAGACATAATAATTAAAGAAATAAGCTAGTAAAGAAATATGTCAAGTATTGGCACCTTAGCTTCATCAAGATATCTCGAGACTAAGAATAGACTAGTCCCAAAAGAAAAAGAAAATTGTTTTGACTTGATGAGGACAAGTCTAAGACTAGAACGACTAGTCTTAAAATAACATTGAAAGTAAATAAATTGCAATAACAATGAGCTTATATGCTCTAAAAGATATATATAGCTACATGGATATATTTAGTTAAATATATATATATATATATATATGAAAGCAACATAAAGGAAAATAGATTCATGAACAAAAACAAAGTATGAACATATTGTTGCTTTCTTAACATTCATGGTTTAGAAAACACACACTAAGCTCATACTAAGTAAATGAACAATTAGAAAGCTAAAACTATTACCTATAGAAGAAGTAGAAAGTATAGAAAACTTGAAAGAGTTTATGGAGAGGTTTTTAGAGAGTAATTTTAGTGTATGGAAGGTATGAAGGAAATTGAAGGAAGATGGGATATTTATAGGAAAATGTGGGAGGAAATTTGTATTAATTAAATAAATGAAAATTGAAACAAATTGAGGAGGAGGGAGGGTGTGGCCGGCGCAAAACAAGAGAGGAAGAGAAATTTTTTTTTTGTATTTTTATTAATGAAAAATAAGATATAAAAGATGTGAAGTTGTATTGGAAATGAAAATTGCAAGAAAATAGAGGTATGATTGTAAGAGTAGGTCGTAAGAAAAAGTAGAGATAGATAAATAGTTTAGAATAGTAATAAATAGTGTAATGTAAAGTAGACATGATAATTTAGGTATCAGTAGTAAGAAAATACGCGTATAATTACGATATATGATATTTTTAGTAATCGAAAAATTATGAAACTGATATTTTTGAATACTTTATATTTTTACAAGTCTAACAGTATATCCAGAATATTTTTACTATTATGCGCCCCGGGACACGCTTTTCAAAAATTGTATCCGATCGTGCTCAAAATGAATCGCGGTTTAACTAATCTGATATTTTTAAGCTTTCTCGTGTTATTACGAGCTATTCTACATGCTAATCTCTTATTTATTTTCTTAGGGTTACTTAAATGGGATTGCCGGATTTGAACGGTCACATCTGACTAGGGTTTTGTTAACTTTAGAATTTCCGGTTGACCTTCAAATTAGGGTTTAAGCTTAATCGATCACAAAACTTTGGGGTTTATACCCACAGTTTTACGATCGATTAAGATTAAACTTTAATTAGAAGGTCAACCAGAACCCTAAAGTCAACAAAACCAAGATTAAACTCTAATTAAAAGGTCAACTAGAAACCCTGAAGTCACAAAACCATAGTCAGACGCAACCCTTTAAGTTCATCAATCCGTGTTCGTAATCCTAAGTAAGTAAGTAAGAGATTAGTATGTAAAATAGTTTGTAATAGCATAAGAGAGCTTAAAAATATCAAATTAGTCAAACTACGATTCGTTTTGAGCCCGATCGCATACAATTTTTGAAAAACGTGTCCTCGAGCTCAAAATAGTAAAAATATTTTGAATATACCGTTAGACTTGTAAAAATATAAAGTTTTCAAAATAATCAGTTTTATAATTTTTCGATAGCTAAAAATATCAGATATCACATTTATATGCATATTTTTTTATTACCGATACTTTATTAGTCACATGTACCTTACATTACACTATTCATTACTATTCCATACTATTCATCTATCTCTACTTTTCCTTACAACCTATTCTTACAACCTATTCACTTATTTTTCTTACAGTTTCCATTTCCAATACAACTTTACATCTTTCACATCTCACTTTTCATTAACAAAAATACAAAAAAAAAAAAAATTCTTCTCTCTCTCTCTCAAATTTGCGCCGTCCCTCCCCCCATTCACACTCAAATTATTTTAATTTTTATTTAATTAATTGACATAAATTACCTTCCACATTTTCCTATAAATATCACCCATCTCTTCCATTTCTTTCACATCTTCATACACTACCAAAACTATCCCAAAATCTCTTCAAAGTTCTCTTAAAGTTTTTCTAGTTTTTCTTCTTTATAGGTAATACTTCTTTAAGCTTTCTTTATGTTTATTTACTTAGTATGAGCATAGTGTATATTTTCTAAATCCATGGAAGTTAGGAAAGCAACAATATGTTCATACTTTGTTCTTGTTCATAAATCTATTTTCCTTTATGTTGTTTGTAACGCTCTAAACTAAGACATTACAACCCGCCACATGTCTTCTCTTCAAAGGCACACGCAAAGGCTATAAATATCTAAACCAAAATACAAATCATCAGAAAACTTCATAACTCACATAGGGGATACTCAATATAAAATCCAGATATTACAACTTCAATAACATCTATGTTGGCATAAACCAAGCCAACTGGTAAAAATCCTCTTAAGAAACATAAAACTAATAACTGATAAAATTTTTTCAATTGGAAACCTAAAGGAAATCTAACAACTCCATACGATAATTAAAACTCCACTCCAGCCATCTACATATCAGTTGGGTAATCGGCTCCACTATCATCCTCCTCAGGCTCTATGAATACATCAAAGCCAGATAAATCATACACAATCTGGTCTTCACTTGTTCCTGAAAAATAAAAATGAATGAGTACAAAGGCCCAGTGCATCCAAACCGAAAACACAGGCGTATGATCATACATCAACCAGTTCACACACACAACTTAGTATCTAATGCAGCAAGCACCAATTATTATCTTTTCATTAATCTCGCATACAACACAATTCAAGATCATCCGCGACTAAACCCAAACTTGGAGTAACTCAGACTCCTTAAAAACAAGCAATATAGGAAAATAGGTAATATAATACATATATGGTGTTGGGAATCCCACACACTCGGGTGTCGTACTCGCATTACTCCTAAACTACCAGAATCATCTCTATACACGAGTCCACTTGAGATAGCACTCTGCGTGGTCTTTACTAACTGCAGCCACTCAAAACCAACACTCAATTCAATTATAGTCAGATACAAATTAGGTCAAATTTACAAAATAATCCTATAAGCACAAATAAACAAGCATGGCGAGGACGTATCTATTTCTTCTTAAGAAATCGAAATCCTATTCTCAATTAAACACCTGAACAAAGAATCACCCGTTCCATTAATCAATTACACATTGATAACAACATAAGAAATATAAATCCTAAACCCTAATTCATCAATATAGAATCTTCAACACACCTTTCTCCTGTGAAACTCGTAGAATCACCAGATCTCCAATCAACACTACGAAATGATGAAACCCTAATTCTCAAGATCACCTGTTCATCATTGTTCATACATTCACAATCGTTCTCAACAAAAAGTATGATTCAAATTCTCCTAACATTTAAGATCTACGAATTATAGTTCCAGTTTGAGTCTTATCTTCTTCAATTGATTGTAGATATAAAATCTCCAATTCCTACACTTAGGGCTTTCCTCCAATTTCCACCAACGATCAATTCCTTTCACCAACCAACAACAAAATCTTAGAAAGAACACATCCTAGAACGAACTAAAGGATTAGGAGAGGTTACTTACCCGATTCCTTGATGAAATCCTCCTTAGAGAGTGCCGTCTAGGGTTTGTTTATGTTTAAGAGAGGTTATGAGAGTTAGAGCTGAGTTTAGGATGAATTTATAGAGTAAATTTTCGAGGGAATATAGGCTGGATGGGTAAGAAACTAAGCTGGCGGCTTAAATGTCTCGAGTCACTCAAAATCATCCAAAGCCACCACTTAGGCCGACGGCCTTCTTAGGTACACCGGCAACCTACATTTGTACGCCGGTGGCCTAAATGCCGGGATACAACCAAATTCTTCAATTTGCAAAATTTTTTCTTCGAAGCTCTAAGCTGGTGTTTAGGCCGTCGTCCTTTATATTTAAGCTGGCAGCTTGGAATTATAGGCTGGGGGCCTATATGCCGGCCTACTCCAAAATCGTTCGGTCATTCGCGTACAACTTCCTCTAGTAAATTCATCTGTTCCAAGACAAAAATACCCTTTTAAACAATTATATATATTACACTAATACGCCTCACTATGAAATATTTTCTTATATATTACATTGTTCTTATGTATATCTAAATAAATATATCTATGTAGTTATATATATCTTTTATAGCATATAAGCTCACTTGTCATTGCAATTTATTTACTTTCAAGTTATTTTAAGACTAGTCTTTCTAGTCTTAGACTTGTCATCATCAAGTCAAAACAATTTTCTTTTTCTTTTGGGACTAGTTTATTCTTAGTCCCGGGAAGCCTTGAAGAAGCCAAGACTTCCAATATTTGACAATTATTATTAATATGCTTATTTATTTCTTATATTCTTTATTATCTTATCTTGTGATATTTTATCTTTTATAAACTACATAATCATATTCATGTATGGTTAATAAGTTGTTGTCTAAATAAAAAGGAATCCTTTTGATGAAAGAATAAATTTTATCATTAAATAAATGTTTTTTTCCCAAGAATTAGAAAAATGTTTTCAAATATATTCTTTTTAAAAGTTTACATAAGCTCATCATGAAATTTCAAACTATTGATAAAGAAGTTTCTTCAAAGGCTAAAGATACTTTCTTTTCAAATAACAACATAGGAAATCTTGATATATAGATAATAACTTGATATTATTTTTGCCAACTTTCTAAATCAAGAGCTAAATAAGTTTTTAAGAAAATCAACTTATAAGGAAAATGAAAATAAATTTTCAAAGAATAAACTCATCAAGTACTACTAAAGAAAACTTCTGAAAACTCTATTTTTCAATTCCTAGAAATAAAATTGGTAGATAACCTCAAAAGATCAAACTTTGTTCCAACTCACTTTTGACAAACTAAAGAATAAAAATATAGAACTATAAGTTATGATCACCCAAGAATTTATAAGTGATTTCAACCACAAAAAGAAAAATTTAACAAAATCAATTTTTTTTTAAACTTAGGAAAGGTTGTTTTATGGAAAACTATTAAATGAGACAACACCTGTAGCATCATGCATAAATTATGAGTCTATTTATATACCAAAGGAATTCTTTTCAAGTATATACATATTTGAGTTTTACTTAACAAACTTAGTGAAGGAAAGATTAGAAAATGTTGTTTTTCAAGAAAGAATATTTGTGGTAGATCTGTACCCCTCTGATCCGAGACCTAAATGACATTTTATAGTGAAAATAACCTTAGAAAATAGATAGATCTTTTCGAGTAGGTAGAAAACGACATATAATATGCGAAATTCCTAGTTAAAATGAGCAAGTTATGACCATTTTAAGTTGGAATTTCCTTCAATCCGATTTTTACCACAAATAGAAGATAGACTTAGAATCTTTAAAGTAAAAATTCTACGAAAGACTCATTTTGGGTATTTCATCTTTTTTAGGTGAAGAAGGAACCGATATCACCTTCTCGAAAAATTATTTCGATTAGAAGCGATCGTCATGGAATGAGTTAATCCCTTACTAAGTTTATTTCCTTGAATGTGCTTGTGAGTAGTGGCACTAGAGATTAGGGAAAGATAAATGAATAAATGATTATGTGAATGATTGAATGAAGTGATGATTGAATAGAAAGGCTAAGTATATTGAAAGAGAAATTGATGAATAATTTATGTTCTCTTGTAATTATATGATGAATATTGTTTGGTCGCCTTTAACTTGAAATCAACAATAATTGGATAGACCAATATTAAGAACAATTTATGCATGACATATTGTGAGTCACATTTATTTTTCACTACTATTCTTCGTGTGGGGAAACGAGGAAGTTATAGTAGTGGCTAGTAGAGCCGGAAAGTCTATATGGGTAAGTCTGCAATTACTGATGGTCATATGGGCCGGTAACCACCTAACTCCTGACATGGAAGGCGTAAAATCCATGCTAAACATGGTTTTCGGTTGATTGTGTATATCTTGATTTCTCATGTGATTGTTGCATCCACATATGATTGTTTAAAATACTTATATGTTTTATGGAAATGCTTTGAAGAAAGGAGTTATCTCACTAAGCTAGTTTTGCTTATACTTCTATAGCTTTTTGTTACAATTTGATTACTTGTGGTTGGCACCAAAGAGCCCTTTTTATCAGGTATGAGCCAAAGTTACTAGGAGTTTTTTGAAGAAGTTTACATATTTTAGTTTTGGGTGTAGACTTTTAAGAAAAATCTCTATAGTAGACTTTTGTTATATTCATGTATGTATTTAAGATGGCTTAGATTTGCAAGACTTTAAGTACGGGGGAATGCCCCTAAGAAGTTGTAAGAATTTTATCTTAATTATTATTACATGTTTACCTTTATAAGTTCTTGCACGCTTTTATTATCTACTTAAACGTAATACCCCTTTGAGTCTCCTACTATCTTGGAAGCACACCTTACACGTGATATTAAAGCTTCTGTGTGACTAAGATTGTCATTCATTAGCTTTAATATTATGTGCGACAAACTGCCATGTTTAGGGTACCTTCCGGGGCGTGACATTAAGAGCTTCTTCTTCTTTAATTAAATAAGTAGACACCAAGTCTTCATTTATTGTTTCAAAATTATCATCTTGAATTATGAAAGCAATGATGAAATCAGATCTAAAACTAGTTTCTTTTTGCCGCTTTTTTCTCCTTCTAGGTTCATTTATAAAATCAATTGAAGTACAATTAGCACACACAACTGGCATAAAAGTAAGCATGAAATTAATATTAGATGGACTAACAACATTAGTAATATCATTTTGCCTTAATGGAAATATGGTTTCAAAAAATTATGCATTTCCATAAATCACTTAAAGACATAAAGCTATATGTAACATTGTTTTGAGCATAGCCAATAAACACGCAATCAAAGGTTTTTGATCCAATATTAGTCTTTCTAATGTTTGGTAACTTTACTTTTGCTAAACACCTCCACGCTTTTAAATAATTTAAGTTAGGTGCAAAACCTTTCCACATTTCATAAAGGTTTTATCTAGTTTTTAATATGGAACCTATTAAAAACATAACATGCAGATAGAACAGTGTCCCTTTACATGTTAATAGACATTCCAAAACTTAAAAACATGGCATTCATCATTTCTTTAAGTGTTCTATTTTTCCTTTCAACTATGTCATTTTGTTGCAACACATAAGGAGCATTAGTTTCATGTATAATGCCATTAGTTTCACAAAATCCTTTAAGACAAAGTGTTCCATATTCTCTACCCTTATCAGACTTAAGCCTTTTGATTTTCTTGTCCAATTGATTTTCTACTTCTACTTTATATTTTGAGAACATTTATGTAGTCTCGTCTTTTGATTTCAATAAGTAAACTTTGGTATATATTGAGAAATCATCAACAAAGGTAATATAATACCTTTTACTAATGGTGTTCTTAAAATCTGCTAGTTCCAAATGTATTAATTAAAGCAATTCAATACTTATTGTTAGGACAAATTTGAAAGGTTTTTGTTAAATTTTGCTTCTACACAAATAGAGCTTTTGGAGCAATTATCATCCTCCATAGTATTTATCAAATGTATATTTTTCAACCTTTTAATTGAAGCAAAATTCACATATCCTAACCTATCATGCCACAAATTAACAGATTCAACAATATAAGTAGAAGCATTAACATAAAAAATAGTGTTCAAAATAAATAGTCCATAAGCTAAATACCCTTTCCCTACGAATCCCTAATTTTTTAGTGAAATCACCTTCTCAACTTCAAAAACAAATTTCAAACCACCTTTATTAGGTAAATTGCTAGAAACCAAATTCCTACGGAGAGGACACATATAACATTAGATAAAGCTAAAGTCTTTCCAAATGTTAATTTAATAAAAATTTTCCCTTTACCAAGCACTTCTACAGTGGCAAAGTTCCCCATGTAGACACATTCTCCATCTATAACTTCTTCAAAATGGTAGAATAATTCCATATTGGCACACATGTGTTTTGAAGCTCCAATGTCAATCACCTAAATGATTTTGTTTTCCGCCAGATTAGCCTCTACTACTCTAGTAGCAATAATGTCTTCCTATTTCAACAAAGTTAGCTTGAGGTGCAGGTTGAGGAAGATGTGTTGATTTTTGTTCGAGTTGTGTTGATACTTTCTATAGAAGCATTGGTACGTCTTGTGACCAGTTTTGCCACAAACAAAGCAAGTGACCTGTTTCCTTTGAATTTTGCCTTCGTCTTTCCTAAACTTCTTTTTTTGTTGGGTACCTTTTTGAATTTTCTTTTTTTATTATTAAACTTATCTCTAATGGCATTAGCAGACTTGACAAGATTAACTTTAATAGGAACGGAAGAAGAAGAAGAAAGTTGTTTATCTTTTAATCTATTAGCTTCATCGGTTCTCATGTGATTGATGAGATACTACACAGTCAGTCCTTTTCCTTATGCTTAAGATGGTTTTTGTAATCACTCTAGGACGGTGGAAACTTTTCCGATAATACACTTGCTTCATTTTCACACCTTTACTGATAACATCAGTTACCAGATTATCATATTCACGCACTTGGTCCATGATTGGCTTATCATTAACCATCTAAAATTGTAGCCACTTTTCGATGTCATATATTTTTTTCCTTCCCCACATCGTTAGCTCCATATCTTGTTTTTAAGGTATCTTAGATGATCTTCACAAAATTTTGTTGACAAACGGAGTAAAGAGAGAGTTACTCATATGATATAATAGGTAGCCTCTCACCGTCTTATTATTTTTTGAATTTTTTCTATATTTTGCCTTGTGAGGCTTCAAACTTTTGCAGTTAGGGCATGGTTATAGGAGTGGCTAGCACATCGCTAGATTGAGCCTCTACTAGATACTCTGCAAAAATGATATAGTCTACCTCCAATTGCTTGAAGAATACGAGCAATTTTTGGTACCAGTGCTCGAAATTGGTCATATCCAAAGGTTCTAGCTTAGAGAGATCTGGAAGTGTCTTGTTGAAAGTAAGTACAATATTCGCTTTCAAATTGATAGTAATATTAATAAAAAGAAAATACATAAATCACTTATCAATCGATTTTGTCATGGATGAATAAGTGTTTTGAAATTGAATTTCAACACCTTTAAGGGGCAAATTGACAACATCATCTACTTTGCAAGTTTAATACAATTAGCTTCTAACACGAGCATCTATGGCAAAAGCTTAGAGTAACAAGATGTACAATCACCTAGAAGAAAAAAATTCCAGAGACAAAGAATGGATTTTTCGTATCAAGACAAAAAAGGAATTATTTTCTATGAATCAGATTTTCTTCAAAGCTCAAAAAAGTTAAAAATTTCAAATAAGATAACAAAATTTTAACTATTCCAAATCATAAATCTTTCCATTCCCAAACCAGGCTCGATGGATAGCGCATGTGGTCTCATCTTTAAATTACCTTAGTATATATACTTAGGCCTATAGTAACCCATACTTTAATAAAACACAATTCGAATGAAAAATATTCCATATGGGATAGAATTTAAGATAAAAGGAAGTAAATAACTTATTAAGCCATTTTCTCATAAGAGGTACTATCCAAATACATCTAACAAGTAGAGTTGAGTCTTCATAAAACGAATCAACCAACTTAAAAGTCATGAATCAACAATTCCTGCAAACTTTCATTTTCTGCAAAATTCATTCTATAATGTCTGTATTTCAGAAGAGATTCTAATCAATCCTCTAATAAGTCATCTAACAAAGCTTCTAAAAGTTCTTTGGAAATACATTCTGACAAAACTCTGCACTTCTTCTTCCAACCCATTTTGTTATATTAAATTGAATTAGATTTTAAATATTTCTTATTATACACCTGGTAAAATAGTTAGCAAACACTTTAATCTTTTTGTTATCATATAAATTATTTAAGAGAACTAATATTCTCTTTTTTATGATAACAAAACCTTTCTCATGAAAAACTTAGAAAACAATCCTTATAACACATTCATATCTTATCATAACATGTAGCCAACAAGTTTTCGTTTTTTTTGCAGAAATTTCATATAAAATACTATAGCAAGTTTTTATGTTTCTCCTCCTTTTTGTTACCATATATTAACAATTGCTCTCCTTCAACATAATATATATATATATATATATATTATGAAACCTAGCACAAATGCACATAGCAAACAAAATATTTGGATGTGATGCAATTAAATATAACATAATCTTCCTTCGTTCCATTTTGTAATTGCAAACAACAAAGCATCTTCTTGCATGTGATGTGAGCGCCTATTGTCTAGGTACCACTGTCTCTTTGCTCATCTCCATGTTCTTACATGCATAGAAATTAAATCAAACCTTTTTAGGAATCTAGACTAGCTTGAGTCCATCAAAATAGAAGCTCGTACGACCTATTCACTTCGCCGAATGGAATTCAATTTAAATGGAATGTAATAAGGTTGTAATAGCTATATAATTTTCACTTTGTATAAAAAGTAAATAAGTAATTATTAGACTAAAAGATAAAATATTTATAATGCCCCCTATATTTATTACAAAGAGAGGATAATTGTATAGGTATTATTTTCAAGACATGGGTATTTATGACAAAGTTTAAAAATAAACTATTGAATGACAATTCATGGGGTAGAGACATGAATTGCTATCTTTTTACGTAATAGCAATTCATTATGAATTGTTATTCCTCTCAAGTGAACATTATAATATTAGTTTAAGTTGAACAAGGGAGGAATGAATAATTATTCATGTCATGTAAATGAACCGATAGAGTTTTGTTTATTCACTTGTTTACTAAGCTTACTATTTTTATATAATAACGACATTTCTTAATATGTCATAACTTATTACAAAAGAAACAAGCATATGAGTTAGCTCTTACCAGTCTTCTTTGATTATGATATGGGTATCTTTTGACATGCCCTCTGATGGAGTGTCCTCTAGCTAGATACTTTTTTTGTGTGTCTAAGGTATCTTCTAGCATACCTTCTGTCTTGCACAATAGGTTCAGTATTCGCAGATACTTTATCAACATTAGCAGGTTCCTTAACCATTGGTTCTTCTCCTTTCACAAACTCTATTTTCTTGTTTTGATTAGATGATTTAACTTTTTTTATAGCATAATTCTTCTTTAGAATTACCAATTAATTTAGATGAAATTAATTATTGCAACTTTTCACCACTTTCGATAGACTTGTCAAACTGGAGCTTAAATCCTTTGAAACTTTATCTATTCTTATCGTAAGTTCTTTTATTTCTTTACATAAGTTGTTATTTACTTTTGATAGAATATCTTGAGTTTTACATAAACTTTTATTATCCTTATGTAGAACTTCATTATCAGTGCTTAATTTATCATTTTCATTAGCTGACAAAAAGTTTGTTTGACTTAAGGCTTGTTTTTCATTTAATCTCTCTAATTTCTCATTTGCCTTTGTAAGAGCATTTAACAACCTTTTTATCCATTTATACAAACTTTTAGACATTTCATCTTAAGAATTAGAAGTTAGCTCAAAAAGAGCCATAAGACATAAGTTAGCTCCTTTTATGTCTATTGATGCAACTTTTGACTTAGCATTTGGCTCATCTAAGTTTCTCCATGTGACCATGAGAGTTGTTTGCTTCTTCTTGTAGTTCTTATCTCTTTAGCCAGCAAAGACATGCATATTTGATTTATCATGATTTTTTACATTCACACACTATTCCTTTTTTCCTTCTTTTTTTATTTATTTTCTTCCTTTTGTTTAAACATTTTTCCCGCATCATTCTTAACATGATTAGCAATTTACTTCAATTATCATGCTTACCTTTTTTGTTGACTTGCTTTGCAATCTTCCTTGCTAATGAGGTCATGTCATCATTATCACCTTCACTGCTTAAATTATGTCATATTATGATTCCTTTTTAATGAAAGCTTAAATGTAAATGGACCTTTTGCCTTTCTCTGGTTCATTCTGGTGTTTTCACTTTTGACTCGTAGGCTTGTAGCTTCTCTCAAAGTTGACTTAGAGGTAGCTCGTCTAGATCATGTGCTTCATCGATTGCATTTGTCTTTGAATCCCACAAACTAGGCAAAATCCTCAAAATCTTTCTTACCAATTCATTATCATCAAACTTTTTACCAAGTAAAGAAAGTTCATTAGTAATTAAAGTAAATTGATTTAAACCATCAGAGATACTTTTGCCAGTTTTGATTTGGAACAATTCATAATCTTGCGTTAAAGCCCCCTTCTAGTGTCTTTGATCATGGTACCTCCTTCATAGGTTTTACACAGCTTGTCTCGATTTTCTTTTGCAGTTGCACATGGGGACACCATGGCAAACACAGATTAGGATATGCTCATCAATATCTTATTCTTTGTAGTACAGTTCAATTTATCCTTTTTCTTTCTTCCTTAGTGAGTATTGGATCCCCACCGAATGTAAGTTCTTGATTACCATATTAAATGATCTCCCATGAAGCAAAGTTAGTAACTTTGATATATGTTTCCATCCTACATTTCTAGTATGGAAAATTAGTACCATCAAAGAATGGTATACAATTTAATGCAATTGTGATCGTGTTATCACCCATTTTAATCAAACTCTTAATGTAAAAGAGCCATCATTCCCCGACTAAGCAATCAAGAGGGGAGGGATGAATTGATTGCTATTTCAAAATTTTTGAAATTAAACCTTTATATATGAATTCTTCTCAAGTTTACTTAGAATGATGATAATTGATAACATTAATTTATCATATAAATAAAAAATTAAAATAAATTGCGATAAAGTAAATGAGACACATGATTTATAGAAGTTCCTTCTTATCAGTAAAAAAACCTCTCTTCCGGTTCCCTTGTTAGGGACTTGGTAATCTGCAATGGTTTTGTTCCACTAATCTAATAATCAAAATGAGAGATTACAACCATCAATCAATCTTACTCCATCTCACTAGCCTCACACATTTAGCTAACACAGATCCACAAGATATAATGTGTGATCCTCTTACTATCACTCAATATAACTCTTAAAAGAGTAGAGTAATCTTTAAAATGAGTTACAATGGAAACTCTTAGGGTTAAACTCAAGTACATAAAGAATATGGAAAGAAATGTTTAAGTTCAAGTAACTTATGATGCAGCCTCTGATAGTTGTAGTATATAGAATTTAACTTTGAATTTTGAGCTTCTTTTTTCTGTCATGAATTTTTTAACTACAAACCCTTTTATAGCTCCACAATGATAACTTTGAATTGAAAATAATTATGAGAGATTTTCTTCTTGAATAACCAAAGAAAATGTTGTAGATAAGCCTCCTAAGATTTGTGGAAAAATATCTCCTATCTTCATAGGATTTGAATTTTGAATATTTGATCTTATCTTGTTGATATCATGTCCTCAACTTCTAGAAAAAAGGTTGATATTTATTTGTTGAAGTTGTTCCTTGAATAATTCATGAATTTCCTTATCTTGAATTTGAAAAAGAGTCACCTTAATATCTTCATACTTGATTTTGGTTTAAAAAAGATTCATCCTTATCCACTTCCTTGAGTTTAGCCAAATATGCTTTATCCACAATTTATATCACAACCAGAACATTCTAGAAAAAATATTTAAGCTATTTTGGCATGATTTTCTCCTTATAAACAAAAATTTAATGTATTAAATTTTTTAAAAATATTTGAAAAAAATGTAATTAACTATCTTGAAGAAAACCTATAGATTCAATCCAACTTAGTGGAACGCATTAGATGTACTACCCATATACATCTAACAAGTGGAGTTTAGTCTTCATAAAATGGATTAATCAACTTTAAAATTCTTAATCAACAATTCCTACAAATTTCATTTTCTGCAAAATTCGTTCTTTATTGCCTATACATCTGTAGAGATTTTAACTAATCCTCTGCTAAGTCATTTGACAAAGCTTTTGAAACTTATTCTAAAATACGTTTTGACAAAACTTTGCACTTCTTCTTATGATGCATTTTGCCACGTTCATATCTAATCCTTTGAATTAGATTTTAATTTTTCTTACTACAAACATAGTAAAATAGTTAGTAAATACTTTAACATTTTTGTTATCATCAAAACTATTTAAGAGAATTAAACAAGATCAACATGTAGTTTTTATAAAAGTTAAAAGAATCGAAAAATTTAAGATTTAAAATCAATTTTTTCCAAAAAAATGCTGCAATTTAAATAATAAAATATGAAGAAAAATAAGTTCTTAAGATAAGTTTTATCCATTTTATGTCAGGATTTGGATTAACCCCTCAGAATAAGTTTCTAATATAAGTTTTATCTATTTTATATTTGAAAGTGCACTATAATATACTCACGAAAGGGAGCGAGGGTTGAGTATATCAACCAATTTGAATAATTAATGAACTTTTAATTCGAGTAACCAAATTGAGGATTAATGACATTAACAATAACAACAATAATGTACTAAAACATAAAGGAGATAGGGAAAGAAGAATCAAGATCGAATATGATGTGAGTTTGATCCACTCCTTAGTCTCCACAATCATACAACACGCCTTCAACCAAAGACTTCACACACTTTTATTAATCACAACTTCGAATGCTCACTTGGAGGTATACAAAAGTTACACCACTGAAGATTACAATATTTACTTTTATAATGCTCATTTACAAATGTCAACAATAAATACAATAGCACTAATCTTTAAGTAGAATTTTGCAATATAATGAGCTAGAATACAAGAGCAAAAGAGAGAATCAATCGGCTTGTTTGTTTGCAAAATGAAGGCTCTTAAAAACTTGCTTCTATCTACTAAAGAGCATGTACTTATATTTCTTCAAAAAGTCAAACGACCATTGGAGAAAACATCTGAAATTTGGTAAGCATTAAATGCATAACGCTAGTTTTGATGCACTGACTCGTCGATACAAATTCCTACTGGCTCGTTGGTTCAAGAGATGAGTCGTTGATTGTGCCCATGGATGAGGCCGTGGTTGAAGTTGTTCTTTGCTTATTTTGTATTAGCTCACCAGTCCATGATCTACACCGAACTTCTCTAAGGAGAAAAAAAAACATACGCACAATTTGCTTGATTGAAAACATCCTTGTTTTTCTTATTTATCTTGTCTTCTTTTAATTGATTAAATATGATCCACTTGTTTCAATCAAGTAAGATGTATTTAGCACATCGATTTACATAATTTTTTTCTCATCAAAATCACTTTTAAAGTTAATTGCTTTAACAATCTCCTGCATTTTGATAGGGGCAAAATTATGTAAAGGCACCTGCTCCCCCTTAATGTAGTATTCCCCTATAATTAGTTATTTAGTGTACAAAATTGCAAATATAAATTATAGCAAATACTTTAAGTGCGAAGTAATACAAATAGCAATGAGTTCATTGATTAGCAACATATTTCACCATATTTCTCCCCCTTTAACCTCATAAAAAACCACATAAGTGAAAAAGAAGGTAGATAATATGAATAGCATGTAAAGGAAAGGTCCATAGTGTAAGAAAGAACGTCAACTGTAGCAATACAAGACAACCAAGATAGAGAGATAAACAATATCCAAGGTAGGCCATAATAGGAATGCATATGAATTAAAAAGAAGGAGAAAGCAGCCAAGAACATAAAGTCCATTACAAAACAACCAAAGATGAGAGAGATAATATGGTCTAATGACAAAATAAGATAACAAGAAGGATAAAGCAGAAATGGAAACAAAATCAAGCAGAAGGGTCATCAGCGAGAGGTGAACGAGGATAAATGCTGTAGAAATGATCCATGAACCCACAAATATCCGAGCTAAAACACTTAAACTTGGATTGGAGACCAGAAATCTAAGTTTGCAAAGAGGTAAACCCATAATCCATATGATTGCAAAGCTTTTGAAGAGAAGAGCTAGGTGAACCAGAAGCTGGAATAGGAGGCTTATCATCATTAGTATCCAAGTCCATACTAGAACCAAGAAGGAGAGCGCCACTACCAATCAATGGTTCTAAGGGTTTCTTACGTACCCTCCTACCAGTTTGCTTCTTCTAGGTGGTTGAACTAATGGTATTGAAGGTGAAGGTAAGAACTTAAACTTAGTGAGTTTCAGTGCTAAACTCAATACCTTTATGCTTAAGAGAAGAATGATGAGCCTACTTCCACAAAGAACAACTTGAGCATGCTTGTTTGTGACATTCTTAAAGCCTCTATACATAAGATTAAAGAAACTAACTTTATCACCTTATAAGATATGAACTAGGAGCTAGAGGTCCTATTGAGTCATTTGAGTTTGTTGTCCTTTATGGGGGACATAATTATTAGCAAGAAATTAGTGAAGCACCTAATATCGTAAAGAAGGACAATAAGAATATAAGTTGTGCAGCTCGCACCAATTAAGGCCCATATCAGACACAGTGAAAACACTTCATAGTAGCTAACAACATCAAAGTAACTAGGCATTCTCAAACCTTCATCATCAATATCAATGAGACTACAAATATCATGATGGGAAATTTCAATCCTCCTACCATAAATATACACATACAACTAACATCTTAAGAAACTTGCTAACTCCATTTCCATTCCAATACCCAGACTACCATCATCTTCTAAATATTAATTAAATTAAAATAAAATTGTTGACAGCTTCTTCATTAACCTCAGCTGGAAACAACATAGTATTCAGAATATTATTAATTGCTACACTAGGAAGTTGAGGAATGCAAAAATAATCCAGAACTTCCTTTTTGTAATTTCTACCAGCATCTATAAGAAGATCACAAAATAAGGCAAACCTATCCAAATGCTTCTTAGTTAGGAAAAGGAAGGCATCAAAGTCAAATGGAGGAGGTAGAGCATTACCATGGGTAGTCCTTAGTGGCATGTTGAAAATGTAGCAGTAGAAAGAGAGAGGAACAAAAAGGAAGAGAGAGAAAGTCAATGTGGTGGCTTAAGATGGTGAGGAGGTACTGGAGATAGTAGGGATCGATGAATGTGTGTGACTGGAAGGTAAGAGTGAGAGATTTGAGAGAGTAGAGAGAATGAAATTTAGGATTTGGAGAGAAGGGTTTGTTGAAGAGAGAAAAAAGAGAAAAGAATAAGGAGGAAGGTGCAGACCGCATTCATCTATGCATCTGTTAAAGGTGTATTGCCGAGCTAATGTGAATTATACTAGTGAGCTGGTGCTCTTTTCATACCTACATTTATACTTGGCTTTAGAGTACTTAGCCCATCAATGAGCTAGTGTAAATTCCATCAACAAGTTGATATTTCATGGAAATTTTTGCAGGTTTAAAGCAAAAATATGGAGAAGGTTCTATTGCAAAAAAATATTAGATAAATGTCATGAAAAATTCATCCAACTATAGACGATGTGAACTATATGGGACAATATTTTTAGTCTTATGGCTTGACCTTAAATAAGATTATGTGTGTGAGAAGGCATCGAGGATGGTTTATCCATTTTCTCTGTATGTTTATGCTATGTTGTGGGCTTGAAAACTTCATTTTTGCTTGCTTCAAACACATAGATATGGATGAAACACACCTACTCAAGTAGAATGTTAGTGGAACAAGTGAAATGTGAGCCCACGATGCACAAAGCAAACCTAGATTTGAGCTGACTTACATTAATGCACACAAAATTGCATATTTTCCTAAGATGATGAAACTTGCATCTTCAACAAGTCTCATTGGCTAAAAGGGTCATGGTAGAGGCAAGTTTGAAGGAGAAAAATAAGAGTTTTACATAACGATCATCAAGAAGACATACATGACTTAAGCACTTTAAAAACCATTCATCAAGTTACAATATATGTTCAATGGTCTCATCCAAGCATAACTTGGCATCTAACAACTTGGTTAGCCCAAAATATATCCTATATGAGGTGTTTTGAAAGAATAGCTCAAAGATACTAAATTGGCTCCATGATATTTAGCATTCATCTTGCATTAATGTCCAATTAGCTACGCAAGGTGCAAAACTTATCTTTGCTCAAGGGTTTGGTAAATATGCCACCAATTTGATTGTTTATGTTAAAAAATTCTAAGCAAATTCTTAATTTAGAACATGATTTCTAATGAAATGATGTATAATCTGATTTGCATAGTTCTTGAGTGTTAGGTAGGGTTTTTTTATTGAATTTATAGCATTAGTGTTGTCACATTGAATTAAGACATTATCAAACTTTAGTCCATAATCTTGGAAAGTTTTTTTTTTTTTTTTTCATCCATAAATCTTGTGCACAATAACTACTAGTAACTACATATTTGGCATTGGTGGTTGAGAGGGCAACCAAGTTTTGTTCTTTGAGTGCCAAGATATTAAGAAGTTTCAAAGAAAGTGACATGTGCGCTTATGTTTCTTAATAAACTTTACGCTCTGCAAATTCGACATTGGAGTATCTAACTAAGTCAAAAGACTTAAACTTTGGATACCATAAGTCAACTTCAATAGTGCCCACAAGATACTTGAAGATGCGTTTTATTACACTTAAGTGAGATTCCTTTGGGTAAGATTGAAATGCACATAAGCACACGGAGAACACGATATCGGGTCTATAAGTGGTTAGATACAATAAGCTACTATCATGCTTCTATATAGTTTTTCAAATACATTTTTGCCATCTTCATGTTTTTTCAAGTTTTACATTTTGCTTATAGGTATAGGCTTAGTTTTGAAATTATTCATTTTAAATCTTTTCAAGAGTTCTATGATATCTAGATTGATTGATGAATGTGCATTTGTTTGCTCTACTTGGAGACCTAAGAAGTAATTGAGTTTCCCATTATACTTATTTCAAACTTACTCTTCATGGACTTAGCAAATTCATTTACAAGACTTATGCTAGTAACTTAAAAACAATGTCATCCACATATATTTGCACAATCAATGTGTTTGACTTGTGATTCTTGATAAATAATGGTATATCAATTTTTCCTCTAAAAATATCTTTATTTATTAAGAAGCTACTAAGCCTTCCATACTAAGCTCTAGGAGCTTACTTGAGTCCATAAAGGGCTTTGTTTACTTTATAAAGATGATCAGGGAATTTATTATCTTCAATACTCGGTGGTTGCTCTACATAAACTTCTTCTTTGATGAAGCTATTTCATAGAGAACTTTTATCATCTATTTGAAAAAGTGTAAAGTTTTTTACAGGAGCAAATGTCAAAAGCATCCATAATGGCTTTTAGTCTAGCTATTGGGGTAAAAGTCTCATCAGAATTTATACCTTCTTCTTGATTATTACCTTTAGCCAGTAATCGAGCTTTGTTCCTAGTTACTATTCCAGTTTCATCAAGTTGTTTCTATAAACCTATTTGGTTCCAATTACTGGTATATTATTAGGTCTAGGTACTAAGTCTCAAACTTCATTTTTAGTGAATTGATTTAATTCTTTTTGGATCGCTTGTATCCAAAATTCATTTTTTAGAGATTCATCTACAATTTTAGGCTTGGTTTGGGATAAGAAAAATAGATTACTCATATTTCTTAGGGATAATCTTGTTTGCACTCTATTTGATGGTTCACATATTATTAGATCCTTAGGGTATGATCTAGCATATTTCTATCCCTTAGGAAGGTGATGACTAATTGATTCATTCAAATCATTCTTTTTACATTCATCTCTTATTTCTATTTATTAAACACTGAATAAACTTTACTAGTAAGGGAATAACTAAGAAAAACACATTCATCACTTTTTGCATCAAATTTAGCTAATTGATTTTTTCCATTATTCAAGATGTAACATTTAGTGCCAAATGGATGAAAGTATGAAATGTTAGGTATTTTATCTTTCCAATGCTCATGGGAGTTTTTCTTAAGTATAGTTCTAATGAACACTTTGTTAGATATGCAGTATTAACGGCTTTGGCCCAAAAATATTTAAGTAGGTTATTTTCACACAACATTATCTTTGTCATTTCAATTAAAGTTCTACTTTCTTTTTTGTTACTCCATTTTGTTGTGTTGTCCTAGATGTCCAAAAAGTGCATTCAACTCTGAATTTACATGGGTATATCTCCCACCTTTGGTCCTTCACTTTCTTCTTCTACAACATTGATTTGTTGGTCAATCTCTTCCTCATTCGTCACCAACTCGAGCGAACTTAATCCTTGCCTCCTTACGACCACAGATTCTCCTTTGAACTCAATATTCTTCCCATTTACATCCTTAAAATTCACCTTCTTCTCTCGACAATCTACGAGGCTTTAACATGGGTCAACCAACTCATTCCAAGAATTACTTCATACTTATTTATCTCCAACACGATCAAATCACTTGTTGTATGGTGTCCTTGGATCTCTAAAGGACATTCCTTCACATTTCTTGGGTGGTTACAACGCTACCGTGGGTGTCTTTATCTTGAAGCTGGTAGCGGTGGTGACTATAGGTAATCCACTTTTCTTAGCAAGGTTGGGGGTGATAAACGAATGGGTGGCTCGGTATCGAACAAGGCATAAGCGGTCTCGTTAGCTACTTGTATACTCCTTGTGTTCAACATGCGCTAGTTACTAACCATACTATACTTATCTAACTTTCTAAAGCTTTAGGCTAAAGAGGTATAGGGATTCTTATTGTGACAGATTGATAGCGTAAAAAAGATACTAAAACAAACAAAACGAAAGCTTAAGGTTAAGGCTAACCTGCAACGAGTCCATGATCATAGCCTTCATCTCCCTCCAAGGCAGCAAACTCACATCCTTCTTCCTCATCATCTGCTTCCTCGCACATCCACTGGCCTTCCAAGTTGTACACTCTCATTCCATGCATCGAGGTGCCAGAGTGGTTCCATTGCCATTGCTATTGTTGGTTCTGACAATGGCGGGAGCCTCCTGAGGTGTTGGATGACCTCACTAAAGCATTTTTCCTCTTTGGACATTCATTTGCAAAGTGCCCTGGTTGCTTGCACACATAACAGACACTGGTGTTCTTCTTGGGACACTCCAAGATTTTGTGATCGGGCTACTACAAAGAAACACTTGTTTTGCAATTGTGGGCAGGACTTTGGGTAGTGCTTCCTCGGCATTTCTAGCATGTGACATCTACTTTGGTTACTCTTCTGATTGCTTCCACTTCCTTTGAAGCTTCCAAAGGTCTTAAACCTCTTATTTTGAACCCAGAACTTGGTCCTTCATAAGGCTTCTTTCCAAACACAAACACTTTCCTCTCTGGAGCTTTTGTTTTCATCTTTTTGGCTTCTTCAATAATTCTAGCCTTTTCCACTAGCCCCTTAAAGCTTCTAACATCAAACTCTACCAAATGAATCTTTAGGTCCTCATCTAACCCATTCAAGAAAACTTGTCTCTTTAACTTTTCACTATGCTTATAGGAGTCAGGAGCATACTGCAACAAACTACTGAACTCGGTTTCGTACTGCTCGATGGTTCTCCCCTTTTGAGAAATATTCAAGAACTCAGCACTGTGCCAAACTCTGAGACTTCCTGGAAAGTAGTTCTCCAAGAACTCTTCTCGAAACATATCCCAAGTAACTGGAGTAGGCAATTCTCGCTTCTTCGACTCCCACCATATTCGGGCATTAAACTTCAACATGAATGTCCCAAAACTGACACTTAAGTGGTGGAGTACCTCATAACCATCAAACGATCTCTCGATCTGGGCTAAACCAGTCTTCAGCTTCAGCTGGCTTTCGAAGGTTCCATCTAAGTAAGTGTTACTTTTGATGAAATTAGCGAGCAAGTTTTGATGTGATCTCGGCGGTGGCGGTGGTGGAAATGGTGCGGCATGCGACTGTTCGCCAGGTGCTTCTACCGTAGCTTTAGGAGCATTCTATGGTGGAGCAGGAGCCGGATTATTTTGATTTTGTTGTTGAATCAAAAATAGCCAACAACTGGTTCATCTATCCAATGGCAACTGCAAAGTCATTTTGCTGGTTCGGGACAGGAGCAGGGTTATTTTTTGGTTGGTTACACGGGGGGGTACTCCTCGTTCAGTGGTACGTTGTGGAATCTCTTTGTTCCCTATTCCTACGTCTTCTTGGACAACTGTTTAATCGTTTAGATTTTAGTCTCTATTTTACGATCTATACTAACGTTTACGGAAATCACGGAAATCTCAAATATAAAGACCAAAAATTTAAATCAAGGTACAAAACTTAAGGAAATTTGCAAAATAAGAATTAATAAGAATTTAAGAAATTCAAATATAATCAAAGAAATCACAAGGTAAGAAATCAAAATCATGCATCTTAATCACAAAAAGAATTAATATAAATGCCATAAAAATAAAACAAGGAAATCTCATTATCAAGAAATCATTAGATCACTTTTATTTGTTAAACACTTGACTTATCTTTTGATTAGTTGCGATTTAATACTAAGGCGTTACATCTTGCGACGCTTTCTTCTCATCATGGCTCTTTATTCTATCATGGCTCCTTACTTCTCTTCTGATCCTTCCGTTGAAATTTGGGGGAGTCCAGGGATGGTTCCTCCTTCTCCTTGCCTTCAATCCGTTGATGACGTCTACGAGACTTGTCTCCGACATTACCTAAGGTTGGTTGTATAGTCTTTTACGTAAACAAAATTTTTTTTAGTTCCATTATCAAAAAGTAAGCTCACTCTATTTTCTTACTAACTGTAACTTACGAGGGTTGTGTTCCTTAAGGCTTAAAAACGGTTTGGAAATCTACTATTTTCCTTAAGGGTATCAATTAATTCTAGGGCCATACATATCTTAGGTATGGTCATAGAACATGTGTTTCCCATAAATCCCCACTTCCTATAATTCTAGGATTCTTCCAAAAACTCTTATGGCTTAATCTTAAACTTATCCTATTCTTAAGACTTCTATTTCTAACTTACTGTTTCTTTCCTTAATTTGATGCTCTGATACCAACTTAAACTGTCACACCCCAACGGGTACCCTAAACGTGACAGTCCGCCGTACGCAATATTAAAGTCAGAATGACTACCTCAGTCACTCGAAAGCTTCCATATCGGTACAAGGCGTACATTCACAACAAAAGGAGACCGTTGAAGTAATGCATTTTAAGATATTGGCAGCGGAACAACAAAACGACACTTATATATTTCATAGAAATATAAAGTCTTACAACATCTAAGGCGCATTCCCCCGATAAATATATAACAACATGGTTCTACTGAATATAACATAACTAAAACTAGAAGATTTTAGAAGAAATCTACTCTATAACTTTAAAATAGAATTCCTCCAAAAGCTTCTCAAAATAGGATTCTACCTAGGAATCAGGTGGTCTCGGGTGCAAAAGGTAATCCTGCAATATCAACAGTCTATAGGAGTATAAGCATGGCTAGCTTAGTGAGATATTCCTTACGCAAAAGTATTAGAACAAGTAATCAACCAAGTTTATTAATTCAAACATATGAAATGCAACAACCATATGATCAAACATTACATACGACTATCCGGTTTCGTATGCATGATGGATTTACCCCTCATCGGTGGTTAGGGAATGCTTTGAACTGGGCCCGAACGACCTCCTTAAAGTTTGCGCGCGTCTTGGGGTTCCACGAACCGTACTACTATTCCCCGGGCTTTCCATACCCAAAGCGATCGATCCGGCTCGGCTACACCTTGAGGCCGTATTCCCCGAACGTCCTAACCCTCAAGATGTAGCTAGGCAGCTTACCTTTCCGATCCCACGCTGAGGAGTGTAGCAAAAACTTCGAAATGATATTCTAAGTGATATGCATAAGCAATTTATTATATGGGGATTTCAAATAACATTAAATCTTTTAAAGCGATCAAACAATATTTGCACACATAACAATTCATACATAGAAACAGTTATATCAATCATAATTTGGATTCGATATACTTATTATTCATTGATCACACATAACAATTCACATTCATAATTCCCTAATATCCCAATGCATATCAATTTTATCTTTTCCTAACATCTAGTGCTCTATTTTACAAGCACATGCGCGAATACGTAAACGTAAAGGAAACTCACTCGTCCATAGCGATCTAGGAGTCGAAGTAATCCTCGGGAAAGACAAGATCGTGATCCTCGACACCTAAACAAAAGAAATACCCAACATGAGTATTTCATCCAAGATCTATTCAAATTCTATAATTTTATTTTAGGGAATTCGTAAAAATCGTATGAAATGGAAATTCCAACTTAAAATGGCTATAACTTGTTCATTTTAACTCGGAATTTCGCATATTATATACGATTTCTATACTCGAAAGATCTATCTATTTCTAAGGTTATTTTTATCAAAAGAAGTTATTTAGGTCTCGGAACAGTAACGGACAGAATTGATACGAATTTTAAAACTAGAGTTTTCAAACTTTCTTCATTCAAACTTTTGTACAATATATAGGTATATTTGTATGATTGAAAAACCCTTTGAATACGTATGTATAGACACAAACCATATGCATGAATTTAGTGGT